>JAJHUR010086932.1:0-15661 GCA_027495735.1 Lutjanus campechanus
TGCAGATGTCCACACAGAGCCTACGCTTACACCCTCGGATGAAGAAATTCACGTCACTCGTACCCTGGCAGACCCTCGAGAACTCATAAAGTATAATAAAGGCCTAAAACTGAAGACAAACTAGCAAACACAGGACTTTAACTTGTAATGCCATATATTTACATCGTCATGCAGTAACTTTTGCTTATATAAAGGATCAGAATGGCCTTTTCACTCTGTGGTTATTATATCCAGTGCATGAAACATCGGAGTTCTTCCCTGAATGAAAATCAAGGTTTGAAAATTTCTTTGACCCCCTTCCTCCTCCACCCTCTCCTCTCTCTGTATTGATCTCCACCTGAAGTCGGATGATGATCGGAGCCGCTACGCCTCAAAGAACAATTAATTGTGCATGTGATCGATGTTCATCCAGAAATCGATAGACACTCTGCTCTGCTCTTTGAGTGTATCAGTGTTTGTGTGTGCACTCGTGTAGGTGTGCAAAAGTATGATAGTGTGTGTATTAGTGAGGATTATTTTTGCACTATGATGATAACTTTCTGCACCAGAGCTGTTTTAATGTCCCCTTTCTTGGCTGTTTTCATCATAAAACACTTGATTTATGTCTGTCTGTGTCCTAGTATAATACTTTATTGTACTATTTGTTTGTGAAAATTCATCCATCCATCCCTCTGTTTTCCTCCACTTATCTGGGGTCAGCTCGCAGTGGCAGCAAGCTAAGCAGAGTATTCCAGATGTCCAACAGTGTTTTCCATCTCTTCCTGATTGATCCCAAGGGTTCCCAGGCCAGATGATTTCTGGATGTCCAAGGTCCTCACTCTGTCTTTAAGCTGAGCCCAGCCACCGTACGGTGGAAACTCATTTCGGCCATTTGTATCTGCAGTAAATGGACATAATTTATATACCACTTTTCTATAAAGCTCTATATAAATAAAGAAGATTTTGATAAACAATCCTACTAATCACTTTTTACACAACTGGCTCACACATGCACACACCAATCAATGAGCAATCGGGGGCAAGTTGGGGCTCAGAATTTTGCCCACTTCAATATGTGGTTTGGAGGAGCCAGGAATCGAACCACCAATCTTTTAATTAATAGATGACCCATTCCATCTCTTGCCATCTACCCCAGCCTCTCGTATTTGCAATGTCATTCTGTTTGTCAGGACACAAAGCTCATTACCATAAGTGAGGGCTGGTAAATTTAAAGCTTCACCGTCTTGCTTCACCGCAGTAGTCCGGCACAGCGCCCGCATTACAGCTGATGCCGCACCAATCTGCCGATCCATCTCACACTGCTTTTTACTGTTACTGGTGAACAACACCAGGGACAGAGGGGGCAAACCATTGTTAGAGAGAGAGAGAGAGAGAGAACCATGGCCTCGGACATGGAGGTGCTGACTCTACGTCCTGGCAGCTCCACAATCGGCTCCAAACCACCCCAGTGTGTGCTGAAGGTCCCAGTCTGATGAAGCCAACAGAACCACATCATCCGCAAAAAGTAATTCTGAGGTTCCCAAACGAGACAGTTTCCTCGCTCTGCCTGCGTCTTGGGATCCCGTCCATAAACATCACAAGGTGCAGCCCATAATTGTTGAAATATCTTGACAATAACGTGTAAATAATGTGTGTACTCTTGCCACCTCTGAAAACTAGTAAAATCAAATGCAATGACCCTGCTAAACTGCTGCCTTCATGAAGATTACAATGTTTAGTTTTTTGTAGACCTTTTGCAGATAAGCAGAATGGACCAAGAATCGAACACGCATGAGCAGATGTTCTCATCATCCACACAAAGACGGACACATGCTAAGACGAGACGGAATCAGACTCGTGCAAGAATCCTTGCAAGTCTTCAGCATACAGTATACACTGGCAAACATGTTCCTGACTACAGTTTATCTTCATGCACAACCACAGAAAAACTAGCACACATACAATCATAGATAAAAGTCAACACCAACTCCACCACAGTGCTCTCTTTTTCAGGATGTAAAATCAATCATGCATCCTTTTGGATGATACAGTTTGTAGAACCACAGAGCAACCTTGGAATTTTGTTTTTCCACCAGATCTTGTTTTCCATTTTGTTTTCGTTAGTTTTGTGTTCTGTTTCACATGTGCAGGATGGATGAAGAGGCTCCAGGTGGAAACGGCAATGCTGAACAGTCAAATAAACAAAGATGTAGAGCCAGAAGGATGTAATATTTCAGTCTTGGAAAGTTTTTTTTTAAGAGAGTGAAATTTTGTGGATGGAGAAGGACAAATGCTGCACAATTCAACTCAATTCTACAATGTATGTGTTAACATTTTATTTTATTTTTCTATACACAAGGTCAATGATGACATCCATCTTCATCAAAGTCTGGATATCCAGGCCAAATGGGACGGGCCAGGCCAGGTACGGACAAAAATTCAGAGGTGATATTTGGGTTCAAATCTGGTTCACTCATGTCAGCTTCCTGTTCACTGCTGGGGTTTGTTATTTATATGACAACACTGTGGTTAAAATATATATAAATAAACCTTCTATGCTTTTGCCATTTGATTAATTCTAGAAATGCAACTGTAGCAAGTGACTCACTATCACTGCACTCATTTATATTTTTACAAATTATACCCAGCCACACAAAAAAAAGCCTTAACAGCCAGCAGTTAGAGCTGAAGTACAGAGAGTCCTAGTTCTAGTTGCATTGGTGTAAACTGGCACGTTTTCAGAACTTTGAGTTAAGTTTTCAGCTGCCTAATTCTCTTTAAGAAAATGCAGTCCAATACTGTTGCTGTAAGGTTACTTATAAAAAACGTTTGCACACAGCTTTGAAAATGCAAAGTCTTAACTTGTGTTTCGACCATTGAAGCACTGAAGAAAAGAGAAGGAGCAAAGAGAGAGAGCCTGAAGATCACTGAAGAATATACAGAATAGTGGAGACATGTTGTCCTTTCATGGAGTCCACTGATGAGGTAACTTTGGGTGAAAACCACAGGCTGTATGAAACATGGATGAAGTCTCCGTGACATCACCCCGACCGACGTCTCCAATGAACCAATGAAGCTCAGTGTGGTGGCTCTGGCTGGCACCATCTCGGCAGTGCCTGACTCTGCCTAACTGTCGCTTTATCCAAAAATGGGCAAAGAGGTGGAGTATGAGTAGAGCTGAATGAAGCAGCTACCTAGCGGTTAACCATCTGCGAAAGCACCCAACTGTCACTCAAAGCAACCTCCTAATTTACAGTACAGTTGTCATGATTGGGGAAATTTGCTAAAATGACCAAAACTGTTTATTGTACCGGGCTGTAAACATGTTTATTTCTGCTGTGAGGTTTGGCATCTTAATATGATATTTAGGGGAACTCATGCATTGGCTTCATTTTTCAGCGCTGGAGGTTTCCGCTCAGTAAAAACTCAGTATTCTGTTTGATTTTCAAATCCAATGACAATGTAGGAGACGTAGATAAAGAGACGTAGACCAGTTAGAGAAGATTTTCACCTTTAAATGGAGTAAAGCTGTGAAATGTGCAAACTACCAGGATGTTCCTAATTTCTGTCATACTATGTCTTGCCATCGATATCTCAAAATCCAGGAACCGAAAACTGTCTTAACAGTCGTCTTCATCAGGTCTTCTAATCATACGTGTCTCTGTGTGTCTGTCTATGTTTGTATCCATCCTTCTGTTCATATGTTGTAAATCAAAATGCATTTTACTCCAAATTATTGCTGTTTTGTTTCTTCCGTCGCAGACGAATAAAGTATTTCAGCACAAAAGCACAACTTCCGGCTTGATTATCGATGAGTAATATTGGGAATTTGTTACCCTGAATCATGCCTTTCAGGCAGCTGTTACTTCCTGGTTGTGATTTATTTGCATGCAAGTTACCTTAATATTTGCTCGACTTAAAACCAAGTTGAGCTTTTTATGTGTATATTTAAGTTAATAATCGACTAACATTACTTAGTTAGCAAAAATGTGATAATACGGTTACTAAAATTGGCCTAGCTTTAAGCCTGTTAGCTTAGTTAGTTAAAATTTCTAATTGTCATGAAATGTATCCCATTCTTGTTTTAAAGCTAAGTGTTAGTTCATAGCTGACCAATGCTCAATTACGGGGGGTTTGTAAACATTTCACATGATATTCCCATAACTATTAGCCTTGTCAATCATGCTAAAGCGGCATCGGAATAAAAAATAAGAGAGAAGGAGTGAAGAACACAGGTTTAATTAACAATATTTATTTAATCTTATACTCAATATTTTCAAGATACACTTCACTTGCTTTTTTTTTATTTGCCATGGTGAGAATTTTAATTTGGCTCCCCATGAGCCCTTTAAAGAATGTCTAATCATCTTTGAATACTATTTGGAGGCCAACAGCAAAGAAACAAGTGCATATTTGTAAAAAATCAGTCAGTATGTTATTCTCTAAAGTGTGGTCTTTCATTTAGAAGAAGCGTTTCGTGATCAAAGGTCATACTTGGATATGTTGGGTTTTATTCTGCTTCTCTATGCATCTCCCATAAGCTTCAATAGAACTGGCACCAAGCAGAACATTAGAACGTTGGTCAATGATGTGATGACCCTTCCTCCTTTTTTAGTTTCCTTGATTGACATGCTACAGTAAGTATTAGCTTTAACCACCTTGTGAACTTCCTTGTTGAGACATTGACATGGATAAAGAAAAAGGTGGAGCTCCAGCTGCAAAGATTAATTCTCCAAATGAAATTATAATTCATCTTTGCTATGAATTTATTACATATCTCTTTAGTGTTTGTTTTAACATGTGTATTTATGTGGTAAAAAATGTCATTACCTATAAAAAAGACATGTAAATTTGAAAACTCAAGTTGAAAATTCAATTAATAACATCAAAACTGGTTTTATTTCATCAATTGAAAGCGCTGTTTTAAAGCAACACTCTATAGTGCTATCATGTATTTTTATAATGTATTTTTTATCATTTTTCCATTTCCCAAATCAAAAATTTATCTCTGCATCCAGCCTCTCTGTCTGACTTTGGCCCCAAGGGGGACGGGGAGGGGTTTGAGGTTCGCCCCAGTCTGGCAGGGCAGAGGAAGTGGGCACCCCTACTTTATGACCCCCCCACCCACCCAACTCTGCTGCTGGGTGGCAGTAGGAGAGCACCCCATCCTGGGTGCTGATTTCCTGTTTACTTTTTTATGAGGCCACTCAGCTGGGTGGCCTTGCCCGTCTCTTTCTCCTCAGCTCATCTCGTCTCGTCTCCAGCATTTTAATTCCTCGTCCGACTTGAAGCTTCTCCCTCCTCTGTTAGGTGACCCAAAATTCACCTGTAATAAATGAACAAAATATTAGGAACATCCTGGTAGGTTTGCACGTTTCACATTACCTGAGAAACTGAGATGGGGGAGATGGAGGAGCGGTCTGACCGTTCACCATGATGCTAACTGCACCGACAACTTTAAGTGTGGCACCAATGTGCATTCACGTGCTACACGGTGATGTAATGACCCTTACTTCTTTTTTAATTTCCTTGATTTCAGCAGTAAGTAATGAGCTGCGTTTCGATCCGCAGTGTACTTAGACTGTACTCTCTCTACTCCCTGCTCCGGGAATATCAGTCTTTGACAAAATTCCTCAATTCGGAACACTCTGCAATGTCATCAATGTAAACATCACTCCCTCCCTGCGTTACCCTGGTAACATAAACACCTTGAATAGTGGCTGCTGCTATGGTTTTATACTACTGAAATAAAATATTGAATGTATTGAAACAAAAACAGATACCATTACCAAACTTACTGTATTGAAATGTGTGTAACTTGTAAATAAATGTGATTTGATCCATTTACAATATGCAACGTCAAAAGAGATTAATAATATGAAGATCTACAGATATATTATTATGTAATATTGTTGATTTTTTTTTACAGATTATTACTATGTCAGATTTCTATTACATCCTTAATAATTATGACTAAACATCACTTACAACGGCAATACTTATAGACATGCAAACTATGTAAAATGTAAAAATATTAAATTAAATATTATTACGTTATATATTCTAAAATATTACATATAATTTAATTAATTGTTTTAAATTGAAAATAGATACAAATGTGAATTATAAAAGTGGCTGGGATATAAAACTCCTCTCTGAGCTCCGTTGTTTGTTTTAGGCGCAATGACTGATGGGTAATCTTGCTTGTCAGCTTCCTGCAAAGTGAAGATCTGTTCTTCAGTTGCTCCCTACACAGTTGACAGTTCCCTCTGAACTGAACTACAGTTTGGAATATTACTTAACATGGCTGGATACCCTGTGCAGTCCACTTCGCAGGGATCTACTCTGTGATCAGAAGGCATCTCATGGCACAATTCAGGGTAACAAAATCTCATAATTCTTTATCCACAATCAAGCTAGAGGGTGTGTGATTTTGTTTGATTTATGTACTGGTGAATTACTTTAATCTTCTGCAATGGAAGACAAAACAACATTAAACTGGGCTAAAAGACATGTTGATGCATAAACAGAAGGATGGATGTAAACGGAGACAGTCTTCAGTCCTGGATTTTGTGAAAAACATCCAGTGCATGCTGGGAGATATCCATGGCGAGACACGGGTGAGTGAAATATTAATGAGACGTAACATTTTTGCAGTGAGGTAATTTTTTTTTCTCTCCTCATCCTGCTCATAGCGTCAGCAGGTATGTTGTCACCTCCTGAAACACACATGACGACGCCACTCAAACTCACAAAGCACTTCTTGCTCGTCCGGACAGGGTTGCAACGTGTGTGTGCGTGTGTGTGGAGGCCATTTGCAAGTAGGGAAATGAACACGTTGTGGCACTCAGAGGGCAGCTGCAGCCTTTCAGTGTGCGAGATGCGTGATGCACCCTGAGCTGGCAGCAGAGGTGGGGAGAATGATGAGTGTTGTGAATGTGAAAGGTAAAGCGAAGAGTTTCAGAGCGTGTGTGTATGTGTGTGTGTGTGTGTGAGCGAGGTAAAGTAGTCTATAGTCACTGACCCATCGTCCATTTTTGGATGGGAACAAAAAAACCTTGGATGAATCACATCTGTCTCTGCAGCATCATCCTCTGTTCTCCCTCAGACAGACAGATGGTGTCATGCAGGTCATCTGCCCAGATTAGGGCAAAGACTTCAACTCATTAAATATGTATATAGCATGTTACAAGTTTTACATTTAAGCATTTTCTGCTTATGTTTTTTAACTGATCTATGAAAGACATTAAGATCTTCATTTCTTAAGTTTGTGCAAGAGTCTGTTCCACTGGGTCTGGACATGGCCTTTCATGTTTTTCACGCATTTCCCAGCCGCCATACTATAGTTTCTCCTAAACACTATGGAGAGGGAAGGTTCGGTGAGGTGTTTGCAAGTTGCAAGCTCTGGTTGTTTGGTCCTTAAAACTTGAAGTCAGGCAGCTGTGAGGGCGAACAAGCACCAACAGATGCTCACTGATCACGTACCTTGCATCGCCTCACATCGTTTCTCACAATTTACTCTGGAACACATTTCAAAGTCTACCGCTGACAACCACATGACTGTTGACACGTTCACATTCTGCAACTGTGAGTGAGTAAATAAGATAAAACTGCACTGCATAGGTGAAATCACTGATCTACAGCATCTTCAATAACTGACTCTTGCTGAAACAGTTGTTGATAAGAGCAACAGTGCTGAACACGCCACGGAGAATATGACGGATGGTTGCCCTGGACACAATGGCCCAATGTCTACAGCTAACTGTTGGGGTATCTGGGTAATAGGGCTACACTGAGCTATATCTTAGGGTACCTTACCTTTGGCTTCAAAGCAGGGGAAAGTATGTAATAATCAAACACTGTAATCAAACAAGTTTCCAGCCAATGGCTGACCCTCACTGATTTAGCCACCAAATACAACATTTCAGGTGTTAACACACGCCTCTGTAGCTGCCTCATCCTCCTAATTCCTCCTTTCCGGCTGTCTGGAAGTTTCCTGTTTAAACAGAGCCTTGCTTGCACAGTAGCTGTGTCTTTGTGCAGATATTAGTTGTTCTGGGTCCTGGAAGGTCAAACAGTCATGTCAGAGACACACGGCAGACAGAGTATACAAGCCCCTGTTAGTGCATTCATTCTGGACAGTAGCTCAGAGAATCTTCAGGATAATGTTGTGTGAAAACACCTTTTGACTCCAGTTTTGGTGATGCTTTTGCCTCACTTTAAAAGGTGGGTCCATTATTGTATGAATCTTCTAGGTATTTATATCATTCTGTAGGTTCCCAGTAGTCTTCCTCATGTTTCTCTAGGTTTACTGAAGTTTGAAGGTACAGTAAGCGACTCTGGAGAAAGATCGTTGATTTTTGAGTCTAGTTGTTGAGATGGTCAACCCAAGCGTTGGTATTTGACAACCGGGGAGTGCGACTCAACAATCTACTGTCTTTCTTAGCAGTCAAATCTATGTCACCGCTTTGAAAAACCTGCAAAAGAACACAAATGGAGTCACCCTTCAATACTGGTTTTTGTCTTTGTTTTTTGTTTTTTTCCATATTTTTTTTCCCTGTTTGGGCCCATGCTGATGGATACAAATGTGGATGGTGGAGGGAAAAAGAGCAGATATAAGTGGGGAAAGTGGTGATGGGCTTGGATGGAGAAATGAGATTGATGTTTGAGAGGAAGACCAGATCCACTGAAAGAAATAAAGAAAGAACGGGTCTGAAGAGAGACAAAGAGAAAGAGCAAGGGAAGGAGAAAGAAGAGAGAGAAGGAGGACAAGGCCCACCACACTCAGCTACAGGAAAGACTGCAATTAATAATTTACATCATCTGTCACTATGCGCTCCACTGGACCACTCAACAAACAGCACCCGTAATTTAAGGCAAAAACACACACACACTTGCAAGGACACTGCACACACACACACACACACACACACACACACACAGACACAAAAAGAAATGCATGCGTGCAAGGAGCTGCATTAACACACACATGCACAAACAAACGTGGTCACATGCAAGTGGCTGCACACACTCACGCACAAACACACACACATGCAATGCTACAACTCACCGGTATGCTCTCTGCTCGACTTCCTGCTAAAAGCAAACCAGCAGAGATCAAACGGCAGCAGCGTGGCCCTCTCTTCTCTTTTATATCCGTTGTTTCATATCCCAACCCGGACCTCTGTCTCTCTGAGCCTCCGCTCCAGGAAGCGTGCTTCTCACAGTCCTCCCTTTTGTCTCTGCGGCGGCCATGTTAAATTTATGCAGTGTATGTCACTGCTAGCTAGCACCCGACGGTAAATATTTGATACATTTCCCATCCCTCGGAGAAATTCCCCTAAGCATACGATTAGACCTGTTGGGGGCAAACCTAAAGCGATAGCAGCCATGTTAAATTTACAACGTTTGTTTTGGAGAGTAAAAATCCAGCAAATACCCATGTGGAAAGTCATAATTGATCTGTTGTGTCTACTATCTTCAAACTCAGATATTCATCACTTACTGTAAGTTCAGTTAGTGCATTTTCTGAGGAGCCTGATAATCCTAGAGTGACATAGGAGGAGCAGGTTGGACAGACGACTTAATATGAACATGTATAGAGCACGATTATTCATAAACTTCTCTTCAAGGTTTTCTTAGACCTCAGTATTTAAACACAAAAGGTTTGGCTGACATTTTTAAAGCTGCACTAAACAATATAGATCAAATGACTTCTGCCTACCATACGGTGGAATACGTTGAAAAGACTTCTAAAAGTATGACACCCTCTCGCATCTAAAGACAATGGGCCTCATGCAAGAACCACTCGTACCAACAGATTTGTTCTTAAGTGGCGTGCACAAGCGATTTAGGAGAACTTGTGTCATTCACCAAGTTTCTCGTGTTTCGAATTTTCTTTCAAATACAAACACAATTTACGAGTCGTCCGGACCTGTCATGGGAGTCATGTGCAGTCAGTCTGCTGTTTTTCACTAATGACTGTACATTTCATTAGTTTGAAGACATTTTGAGTTTGAAAAATAAGTAATAATTATGTCACATTGTCCTCTTTGACTACATTTCAAATAATAATATAGCTGTAAATTGACACATAAAGTCTACCATCGTTAATGTAATGATATACTGTATTATGACCTGCTGTCAGGTGTATTGGCTGCGTAGCTGTACATGCAGGTTTATGAAGTCACAGACAAACATCCTCACTTATTCTGTCCTCGAATCTTTCACCCCTTGCTGCGGTTGAGACGTTTTTTTTCTTTGAAGCCATTTTCATATTGAGACATGTCCTCTTTATGTCAGTGACAGTCCAACCCTCGGGTAAAACAGCATTAATATTTCTTTCTTTTACCTTAATTACACTGCTGGTGCTGTTAAAATGACAGACTTTTTACACAATAACACAAACTAACAAACCGATCGAGGCAGCAGTAGACCAGCAAACCACATGTTCTGCAAATTAAAACTGCAGAGTTTTTTTTTTAAAACTTTTTTGCTCTGTACTTTGGTGCATATAAGTCCCACCACAGCTCCACACCTTCAACCTGACAAGTGGTTTAATCAGCCAGAGTGATTAAAAACACCTGTGTGACTCTGAAGCACATGCTTGAATGTTTGATCACCAAAAGTGTAGCCCTGGGCTGCTTCAGGCAGGCAGGAAGGTTGTCTTTCCATATATTTAATATGTCTTCCAATCATATATGCTCTATATCATATTTAGCTTTTAGTTGTATTTAAAAACTTGCGCATATTTTTTCATGAGCTTCACCTGAGCAGAGCTACACCAAACTAAAACCAGTATTATCAGTCCAATGAATGGTTTAAACCTCCACATGAAATTCAAAATTGTAGCCCAAAAACAACTGTGGAAGACAAAGGTGCCAGTGCTGCTTATTCCCACACACTGTCCGAAGCTTTGCAGCACCTACATCATTTTATTGATTAAAAAAAAGACAAAAGACAAAACTTCCTCATTTCCTGCTAGTTATAAAATTTTCTTTTAATCCAGGTCGGCAATCCTACTTGGACAGCATTTGTGATTCATCATTTCTCGTGAGGGTTTTTTTTCAGCAACTGTCCCTCAAGACTTTCACAAAAGATGCAGGACACCTTGTTTGTGTGAATCTCCAGTGAAAAAAACAACATTGCAGTGACCACTTTGAAATGCAAAAACTTCCAGACCCAGAATTGCAGAAAATCTTGTGTATTTCATTGGTCTAGTTGTGGTGTGTGTGGAAACTGCAGTAAACAGCAGCAATGCCGGACTGTGTTTGTGTATGGGACAGCAGTATGATAGTATAGTAACAATACCACAATTAACAACAACGCTGACTTTAAATCCTTTTATAAAATACCGTATTAGATTTTTTTTTCATGGCTTTAATATTTAAAAGAGTACCAGTAGACAGACTGAAGTTGATACATGGGATGGCTCATGATGGTTCCTCTGTAATATGACTCATCAGGTTTTCCGCAACAGGTGACTCATCATTTCATCTAGTAGCAGCCTACATCAGCAGGTTTGTCAAAGGGATAGTTGGTTGTATGAGGTACTTAGCGATACTTAGTGTATTACCTACAGTAGATGGTGGTCGGCACGCCCCTAGTTTGGAGAAGCAGAGAGGGGCACCACCTAAAAAAAAAATCAATTAGTTTAAGTGTACACTATATTTGGAACACTTTCAGCACTTTACCTCGCCATCGGACAGCCCTTTCTAAAGGGCGACTGCTGTTATGTAATCAAAATATTGCTTTCTCCTAACAAACCAAACTCCAAAAAGTTATTGCAGAACCCAGAAGTTGCTGGTCTGCTGCTGCTTCAAGCGGTTAGTTCATCTGTTTGTGTTTGATTGTGTGACAAGTTACACAATTACACAAACAAACAAAAAGATCGAGACAGCAGCAGACCAGCAAATCCTTTTTCTGTTAGATAAAATTGCTGTTTTTTTCAAGTGATATTTGGTTCATATAACGACAGTTTCCCATCAGGATGTAAACATGGCGTCGATCTCGCGAGATTTCGTATATGTCTTAATGGACGCACTTGTGGAAGTCTCGCAAGATCGATGCCATGTTTACATCCTACCGGCTACATGCTACAGTGACATTTCGGCTAAAAACATGGCGTAAATGGCATCTTTTGCGGTTAAATTTTAATGTCGTGGCTCGCAGACACTTGGATTACACCACACAAGCAGGATGGAGACATTTTGTGTTTGTTTTGTGTGCTTTTTTTAACGTTTTATCCGTGGTCACCGTTCACTGCCATTGTACTGGATGAGGCTGCTACCCTGTTTCTCCTAAAACTCCAGGATTGTTTTGTGAACTGAAGACCTTCACCCATCATCACATCGGCATAGTGGTGAGTACATACTGAGTGGCTTATTCTGGGAAAGTTGAATATCGCTTTAAAAACCCGCTTTGAATAATCCCATCTACCCCTTTAAATAGCAGTAGTACAAAGTTGAGTGCCAAGAAGCCCACGCACCTCACACTTCATACGCAGAAACCAAACCTATAAAATACTAATAGTGTCTGTCCATTTGGGAAACTTCAGCCATGATGACACCTTCTTTTGTGGCAATGACATCATACGTAAATGACATCATGTGTGCTGAAAGCAGCATGTTGCTAAAAGAAGGATAATAGTGTCAGAGGCTGAGAAGTGACTTCACAGGCTGCTGTTGTATTCTGAATAGTTTATGAACAGCTGAGTGGAAAAAGTCAAACTGTCAGTCCGCTGGTTTTTACAGCAGGTGGGAAATGTGTGGAGGGAAAACAAACTCAGCAGTGTAAATGTGTTGTAATAAGTGCACAAAGCAGGACATGGATGGAAACAATTTTATCCTGTAAAATATTTTGAGAGATTTAAAAAGATCATTTCTTTCATGTTCACTCCAAAAAACAAACAAAAAAACAAAAGTAGAGCAGCCTGACAGACTTTTTGCCATCTGACTTACACATGAAGGGCCGTGTGGCCTTCATGTGTCATTAGAATATTCCGAAATTTAAATACATATTTGAATTTTGACAAGGCTGTTGTGAGCGATCACATATGGAGACAAGGTCAGTGACACACACAAACCCGAATGGAAAACATTTCAATTTCACACTTCATCTGTCGGAAAAATATCTGTGACTATCGTCTGCCCACACACACACACACTCACACACACAGAAAAATGTTGTCAGTCACTCACCATTGCACTTCTTTCCAGATTATTTCGAATGGGATGAGGTGATACAACACCTGAGCCAAAACTTTGCCTTCAAATACAGTTTCAAGGGGAATGCCACTTGAAGGAATTCCTCTCCTTTATTTTTTTTATCTCCAGTTCAATATCTTGGGATGGTCACTTTGTTTGAGGTCGTTCTCTGATGACCTGTGAGCCCCCTTCAGAGTGGGGTAGCATGATCACTGAATTTGGATTTGAACAGCTTTCTGGCAAAGCCAAGACACAGTTGAATGCGTCTCTGCTAGAGTACACAATCCAAGAGCGGAGAGAGTATACTTGGACTATCGTGTAGCCTGTGTAAATTGAAACCAGTTCAGGTCTCGCACAATGAATTTCTTCAGGTGACAGCTGAGGTCAGCATGTGGTCTACCTGACTTTCCCATCACAGGTTAGCCTGGATGGCGACCCCCAGGACTGTATCACCAAGGTCTTGCATGTTCTGGTCAATGAAGAGAGTTGAGTTTGACTAATGTGCAAATGTGAATTAGTCTGAAACCTCTCAGTTCGTTTTCAGTTTCCAAGGGGCATTGGACACATGTAGGCCTCTGTACAAAGTTGGATAGACCTAAAACCAATCAGAGCAACAAAACATGACCTGCAAACAATTAAAACACAGAAATGTGTGATGTGGTGCTTAGTAGCGGACTCAGACTGTTTGAGGGGTAGGGGCTAAAAAAAAACATGAAAAGGGCACCAGGTGTATGCAGGTGTAGCCAATCAGAAGAGAAAGAAGAGCAAAGAACAACATTGAAGGCTTTTCAACGTGGAAAAGATGTTTTTCGCTCTTCTCCCGACAAGAGATTGATCTGATTGGTTGAAGTTATCCCGTGTTAAATGTGATCAACAGATGGTTCATCTAATCACTTGTTAAGGGTTTTTTTTTTTAAAGTGCCTGCCCTTTTCCAAAAGAGTTTCTAAGGGTGACTTTCCAGAGGAAACCATCTGGTGTGTGAGGTTAGGCTGGATCTGCTGTCTGGATGCAGTGGGATAGACCGACAACCAAAGAGAGCAGCAAAATACGTGACATGAGACTTTTAAAATCTGGACCGTTCCTCTGTCAATAATCATATAGAGCCTACCCCAAATTAAAGAAATGATTGGGATCGGGCCAACTGGATCCAAGGCTGATGGACTTCTGTCTCAATGGAAGAGGGGAAGATGCATCTGCTAGAGGACGAGTTTGGAACATTCGTTGCCAGGCTAGTATGTCTCATGATAGTGACATGTAAAACTTTACGTTTCTTTGGGTTGAGTTTCATTTTTTCTCCTCCTCCACCCAGACCATTCAGAGAGTACGGGGTAATATTAAAGATATTTATGTCCTTCTCAAATCTGTATGTGGAGCTCTAGAACTCACGGTCACAGAGATTCCTCGGGTAACACCAGGACACTCATTTCAAAGTTAAAATATACAACAATAACTTAGTCTGAAGTGAGAGATGGCTGACTGGCATTAACTCTGAGATAAATGCAATCTGTGAACTTGTTTTTAAATATAATGCAACAGAGAATAATAGACAAAAAATTCTACAAGAGATATTCTATACAGCAGATACTACATTATGAGAGAAGCCTTTAATCCTGCGTGTTTGCTCTACGGGCGTTCATGAATTGTGTGTTTGACCTGAGGCTATAAAAGTCTTGACTGCGCTGCTGTATTGTATGACAGCTCGCGCTGAGAGATTGCGTTGCTGTTTAATTCGTCTGATCTTTTGATCCTGGATAAATTTAAACCAAGACCACACCAAACAGATAGCAGAGAGAGAGGATGAGAGGTGGTAATTGCTGTGTGGAAGACCCTCAGGTTGTGTTCTTAACATCCAATGAGCTACATCACAGACTTCACTTCCCCATGTCAGTTTGTCTTTAAAGGAAAGAGCAAGACTTACAAGAGGTATTGTTGCAGCCAGGTGAAGGCCATGAAACTTTTTGCTGTTTTTATTTGCGCTTTTTAGCTATAAACTTTAAAGAGCACCTTCTTTAAAAGTCTTATAAAACTACAAAAGCTCATTTATCTAATTTCCAAAAGGCTCATCTACATGTGTTGGTATCTTGAATATTGTTTTGGTTATACTAGCCAAGGTCTAATAGGAACTACTTTCTGCCAAAGAAATTGTCCCAATTGCAATGGCTGACAGCGTGTTCTGTGGATTAACCACAGTACGGGTAACATTTTCCCTGAAAAGAGATGCTACTGCTGTATTTATAGTAATACTGGTGTTATGGATGGTCCAACACTTCAGTTGAGACTGAAATATCCCGTGATTACAGTCATCCATGATCCACAGAGGATGAATCCGATTGTTTTTAGCGATCCGCTGACTTTTTCTCTTGCACCACCACAAGGTTGACATTAGTGTTTTTTAGTGAAATGTTCCAATAACTGTTGGATGGATTACAGCAACATTTGTTACAGAAATTCACCCCCCCCCCCCCCCCCCCCCCCC
>JAJHUR010086932.1:15681-34601 GCA_027495735.1 Lutjanus campechanus
TTTTTTTAAAAAAATCCCCCCCCCCCCCCCCCCCCCTTCTCAGGATAAATTTTGTGTGTCCTGACTCTTCAGATGGCGCCACCATTAGGTCAAAATTTTCAAAACTTTTGCTTTATGACCAAATATCTAAATAACAAAAGACATCAGACTCAGCTGTACTTTGTGTTTAGTGCAAATTAGCAATTGCATGCTAACATGCTAAACATCATGCCTGCCTATCATAAAGTTAGCATGTTAGCACTATCATTGTGAGCATGAATGTATTTGCATGTCTAAATAAGAAAGTATTCACTTTTACAATGTGTGTGAACAACATTTTAAAGGATCAGTGTGAAGAATTTAGTGTCATCTAGCAATTAGCTAACGCCTCATTCAACCCTCGCCTTCCAAGCATGCTGGGGATATATGATGGCTGCAAAATACACAAAAGGTGCTGTCTAGAGCCAGTGTTTCATTTGTCTGTTCTGGGCTACTGTAGAAACATAGTGGTGCAACAGATCAAGAGCAGATCTAAACGGCTCATTCTAACATAACAAAAATTCAACAATTCTTATTTTCAGGTGATTAAACACTAATTAAACTATACATATTAATATTATATTCATTTTCTGAATAATTCTTCCAATAAATAACCCTAAATCTTACACATTGGATCTTTACAACCAAAACACAAATGCTTAGAAATCAAACTAATCAGTAACAGTCAGACCATTAACCATAAAATCTTAAATTAAGTCATTCATTCTAAAACTGACTTGGAGCCAGTGATGAGCAGCTTAACTGGGGTGACATGATGCACTTATGAGCCCAGTCATGAGTTTTGTTAAGTTTTGATGGTACATGTGCATAAAGGAATTAACATGAAATTTGAATGCTCTATGTTTTTGGCCTTTTTGCAAACAAATATTAAATAAAAGGACTTTAACTTCATGTTAGTCCAATATGTTTTTATCCTCCTTGAAATTGGGAGACTAATTACATTTGGGGCTGTCATTCCTCCTCTGTCTCTGAGGAGGTTGTAAAACACCTTCACATTAAAACTAAAAACTCTTCAACTTTACAGTCATTCCTTTATTTCAAATTCAGTGTGCTGCTACGGAGCCAAAATGTGTCAGTGTCCTGCTACTTATGAACTGTAAAAGTCGGCATCACACATGAGCACACACATCATAACCCCCAACACGTACAGCCTTTAAATACACAAACCACTCTAACACACTTACTGTGTAAGAAGCCCCCCAGATTGTGTGTCCTGCTGTTGGTTGGACCTCCAGGCCTCATCAATATTGTAAACTGGTACTTAGCGGACAAAAGACAGCAAAGACCAGAGCAGAGGACACCTGGGGCAGAGAGAGAGCAGCGAGGCAGTGGGAAGAAAGTGGCAAAGATCTGGTGTGTGAGTCTGTTTATCACACTATGTATGTGTGTGTGTGTGTGTGTGTGTGTGTGTGTGTGTGTGTGTGTGTGTGTTTGGACAGATGGGTGTTTAGGTAAGTAGGTCTGCAGCTGTCTGTTTCAGTGTAATAGTGTGCATATGTGGGACTCACTGACCAGTTTTACATGTTTAGAAATCTCTGTCACCATCCACATCTTTGACTTTAACTTCATTTGTGTTGGTTCTAAGATTACTTTCCACACACTGTTTTGAGAAAACAAAATATCTGCACCTTATTTATATATTTTATGATTGATTCACATGGATTCAGGCAGACACACAACATCTTCTGGAAGGCACAAGGAAAGCAAACACTCTAATTGAATGGCAGGACGGCAAAACGCAACACGACTGTTGCTATGGTGATGTATTGTTTACAAAGTAATGAATGTAAGTAATGGAATTATACATGTAGGGAGGGTTTTGTATTGCAAACTTAAAATTAATGTTTAATTCCTTTCAAAAATGTAACATCATTCATTCATTTTCAACATGGAAAGTGAAAGGAGAACTACACTTGAGGTCTTGATCCCTTGTTTGTGTGTACCATCGGCCTGAATCAATGTGAATGCAACATTAATATTACAGCAGTAATGTCAAGTTGCTGTTTGCTTCTTTACAGGGATATTCAGCAGCCAAAGTACAGTAGAAGTCAACCAAAAATAGTTTTTTTGCAACCTGGATTTCATCAGTCACGTTTCATGTCTGCTCTTCTGATATGTTACTCAGCATGTAACAGATCGGTGCTCCAAAAATAGACATTCTACCTGCAGTTGCTGACCCAAACCCATCTAACGACGCAGGTGATGGGGCTGCACAACAGCTGAGGTAAAACTCTCACAAATATATTCCAACATTTGAAATTTGTCTGCAATAGTAAAAGAAGAAAACCTCCCTAATTCAGCACCATGGACAGCACCAGCAGTCACTGAGCTACCAACTGCAGGGAGAGTTTCTACGTATTTTCAGTGCATTTGGGCCTTTGGAGCAATGGATGTTTGATTCACGATAACGGGCTGTCGAACAAAAGGGCAGTGGGTGGCATTTTCTGCAATACTGGAGTTTGAGAATAATGGGTTGTCAAAACAAGGGGAAATCCATCTTTAATCATCAATCTTTCTGAAAAACTGAAGCATGTTGGAGGTAGAGATTTTCCATCTTAAATCTAAGATGAATGGGCACAGAGACAAAAGAAAAAAAAGATATCACAAAAAGTTCATTGTAGCTTTTGAGACCAGTCTGACATCACTTCCTAACGTACAGCGAGCTGGCAAACTCAACACTTGGTGTCAGATGGAGGGTGAAAAATTGTCCAGTTAAGAGTCTAACTTATTTATTCATAAATAAATAAATAAATCTTACTAAGTCAGCCTTGTTTCTATACTCCCAACAGGTCCCGTTTTCCTCACAAACTTTTTGAGGATATTCCTATAAAAACGATGCTGTAGATCATATAAAATGTGCACACTGAGGGGAAACAGAAATGTCAAGGAGGTCGATGTCAATTTTTGACCAAAGTAAATAGGTTGGAGGTAAAGCAAATGTGCAGACCTTTGCAAAAATAGAACCAGGTTGCTTCACATCTTCGCTGATGCATGGAGCAGGTTAGAACATCTTTATCGGGAACACCTGAAATAATCTGATGTCACTCCTTTGCACCGCTTCCAGTTAGGAAGCGGTGAAAGACACGGACAGTGAGCTAACAACACAGTAAAGTTAATGTCCATGGATATGGTGCATTGGCTGTTGATTTTTTCCTTCTCTGTTCCGATATTTCTGTGATCCAGCACCCAGCCCATTGGGCTCAGGGACCTGCGTGTCTTTTTCACATTGTTTTTGCTGCAAAGAAGCCCCAGCAGTATAAAGTAAAACAAAACTTTGACTTATGTTCAGTCCAAGAGTCCCTTAAGAATTGTGGAATAAGTTGTGTAGATCAGTTCAATGAATGATAAAAATTCTTTTAGTTATATAATGTATGGCATAAGTACATACACATGCACAAACCCAGCCAAGGACCTGTTGAAAAAGAAATGTCATAGCAAAAAGAAGTCCAGAGGCCTGAGAAGTTGGATTGGCTTTGAATGATGAACACTGTGCTGTCAATATTCCCCTTGAACAAGTTACTAAACCCTGAGCTGCTGCGGTGGAGCTGCTCACTGTCCACCAGCAGCATGCTGTGGTTGTACTGGGCAGCTCTGAGGTGAGAATATGTTTGACGGTGTGAATACGAAGCAGGCTGAAGCTAAAAAGGACCGTGCGCGCTCAGCCTGAAACAGGAATAAAGCGGAATAAAATGATGTGGACTTGCTGATTGACAGACAGTCTCTCACAGACGTGAGAGGATGTGTTTACTTCTCCTCCTGCACCCTGCTACTCAGCCTGCGTGTCCACAGCATCGGCTCAGTTAACAAAATCAATAAGCCTGCGTGTGTGTGAACGTGTCGTGAGGAGTGTATGAGTGTGTGAGGGGGAGGACAGGGGGCCAGTGAGTGTATCCGTGTGTGTGCAGGTGAGAGAGTTGTTCCCAAGGCGGGACGTCCCTTTCCCTCACATCAATTATTGAGGCGTCAGGACACACTGAGAGCTCCGGGGGAGGGTCACAGGTCAGGAGACCAGGAGTCCAACGGGCTTTCAGGGGCTTCGGTGTCCCTCACCCCATCCACACACACACACACATGTTCACACACACGCCCGCCTTCCATAGGAGACTCAGCACAGAGCGCATATAAGCCTGCTGTGCATTAACTCACTCACACGGAGCTGCAGGTCAGCTGATAGAATGTAACCGAGGGGCAGCCGATGTTTTCCACCAATATTCAACACATTAAAACTTAATATATTTTACAAGGAATTAATGACATTTAAGAGATAAACACCAGAGTTAAATCCACTGTGGAGGGAAAACAAAAAGCAAAACGTGTCATATTTGATGTTATATGTGACATTTCTGCATTCAAAGTATAAAAAACAACCAGATACAGTTTATAATAAACATTTTCTGACATAATCCCAAATATTTCTGAAAATAATCAAACCCAGAGAAATCTGCCATTTTATTTGAGATAATGCTGCGTTTCAGTCGGCCGCCTATCAGTGGCGTCTGGGTAAACACATTATCTGTCCAAGAATGAGAAATGTAACATGAATAAAACTTTAATACATTGCCTCAGCTGTGATCTCTGCATGCCTGAGACACATCACATGGATTTTCATGTGCAATGAAGGTTGTTTAACAAAAAAGAAAACAACTCCTGTGATCCCACGCTACTAAGACGTCATCAAACTGTCTTCTGTTATTGTTCTGCGGAAATTACACACTGTGCATTTAATTAGCTATTATGTAATTCATCAAAATTAAACAGAAACTGGAAACATTTGTTTTTTTCTCAACCAGCTTGGACAGATGAGGACTGCAGCTCATCTGCCATATAGACCCGAAGCCGCAGAAGCCTAAATAATAAAATACATAATAAGGCGTTTGCACCCAGTGAGACACTTTCTTTGCAATGAAAAGGGAACAAGATATCCAGTTTTCTTAATATGTCTATAATGTTGGTCTGTAAACATGCCTGGACAAACAGACACATGCACCAAAATCAAACTGCAAAGACACACACATACACAATCCTGCATGGCGTTGATATGCTCACCTATATTCAGTAATATATGTCTTTTTTTTCATTCATCTGACATACAGTAGAACCCTTTAGAACAGATTTTCCACTCGTAGAGAGTCTGGCCAGCTTTCACTCCCAACGTGTCAAATTTGCAGCAGCTTGGTCAGTGTCCCTGTGCCCTCTAGCATAATGTCTTGATATGCCACTGAAGTCAGATGATATAGTATAAAAAGAACAAGAAAGTCCCTGTATGGAGGAGGTCGGGGTGGATGGACATGTCGTACAAACACAGGACTTTCACCCAGGAGGACTTTTTGTGTCCTGTGTGAAACCGATAGTCAGGGTTGACTTTGTTTTATCATGCAGTTACTGATTCTGGAGAAAGATGGCTGGTTCCTGAGAGTCATTTGCAGGTCGTCCAACACTTACATTTTAAGAACGTCACAGTTTGTCGTTAAACTGTTTAAGTATAAGACTGTGAAGAAACATAATTACAAAGACTACAAAATCATGCCGCTTGTGTCACTAAGACCATCAGCTGTACAACAGTTGTAAGATAGGGCCCTTGGTGTCTAACCCTACCCAAAATGGGACAATTTCACAACACTAGCCAGCTTTATTTTGAAGCTCTAACCAGACGTTTTATCTTTATGGTTGTTAATCTGATCACAGAGCTTTGAACTTGCAAAACTGATGCTAGACGGGTATGTAGAGCATCATAGTTTGAAGCATAGGGCCACTGATGAAGACCCCAGTTCTGTCATGTCATCATCTACCGACGACTCCAAGCTTGTGAAACTCTCTCGCTGCACAGAAATAACCACCGAATCAGTAACAAAACTGCAGTTACGTGGTTCCACAGTATCTGCAGCGTTATGTGTTCATCTTGGAGTACATTCCCAAGCAGCAGATTCACTGTACCTCTCAGAGCAGCCCTGGAATTGTACTTCAGCTCCACAAACTGCTGTAAATCCCTTCCTGAAATCCCTTATTCTCTCAGCAGCTATCCACACTCTGTGGGGTTTTGAGGACTTTATACCCCAAGACAAGATTGTCAAGATTTACAACATTTGGCTCCTCTCTCCTACCCTCTCCCCTCATCTCCTCACCCGGCTCTCATAAGATTCTGACATGCTTTGAGGGAGTTATTCCACAGTGAGACTCCCGCTTCATCTCCATCATGTCTTCCCCTCGCCTCTTCTTCCTCCTCTTCATTTTTAGGAGGCTATTCTGGCCCGAGACCACCAAGATACCCCCTACCTCACCTCCCACCTCACTCATCCACACTTTACCGTCACCCCCCACCACCGCCACCACCAGCAGCAGCACTACCACCACCGCTGGCTACATTAAAGGTAGGGGATGGCTGATGCGTGTAGCGTTAAAGGGGCGGGCGGCCCAGCAGCGCTTGCCTGTGTCTGGGCCGGGGCCCGGCTCATGAAATATTGACGGCCGAGTGTCCCTTCCAGGAGCTGGCTCGCTCGGTCTTGGGAGGAGGAGGAGGAGGGGGAGGAGGGGGGAGGAGGAGGAGCAGGAGGGCCACATTAATATTTCAGACTGCAATCTCCTGCTTGACAAACTCTCCCACGTGATTGGGTAAAAAGCCGCTTGCATTGCCTAGCAAGCACCAGCCCTGCTCCCCCACCTCCCCACCCCTCACATCACCCCTCCCCACCCCTCCACTCTCTCTTTCTCTCTACATTTCTGTCTTTCTTCTACACCCTTAGAAATAAAGGTTCCAAAAGGGTTCTTCCTGAAGGGCTGAGGTTCTACCCAGGTTACTTCTGAAGAACCATTTTTTTCTTTGTAAGACTAAGCATTCTCTTCAGAACCCCTTACATCCAAGAACCATTTTTAGAAGAAACAGTTCTTCAAAGATTGTTGACATTCTTGAGGAACTCTTTCATCAAGGGTCAGTCAAGGGTTTTTTAGTACCATAATATAAAATGGTTCTCAGTAGAACCCCTTCAGTGTGTTCTAGATAAAACCCTTGGAATATAAAAAGGTTCTTGGTAGAGCCCCCCTTTTCATAAAGCCTTTGGATTACATAAAGGTTCTCTGTCGAAGCCCCTGAGTCTCTTCCTGGAATATGAAAAGGTTCTCAGTGGGACCCCGAGATAGGCCTTTTCCACCAACATGGAATTGGTTCCAGTACCTAATTTGAATGGTTCTACGGTTCTCATTTCTACCTGAATAAATTGGTTCAAAACCTGAAAAGTTGGTTCTCAGCTGGAACCAAAAATTATCAGGTTTTCCTTTGGAACCGAAGTGGGTGCATCATATTGTAAAGGTTCTTTGTACAGGTTGTTGATGGCAGCCTTGATTACAATGGTTCCACTCAACACTGGTAGAAAGGTTGGCTCACAATACCAAAGTTCCAAGAAGAGAAGATTCCAAGAACAGAACAGGTTCAAATACCAGAGCTAATTTGGTCAAAAAGTGACCTGAATATGTTCTAGATAAAACCCTTGCAATATAAAAAGGTTCTCTGTGAAACCGCTGGAGTGTGTTCTGGATAAAACCCTTGCAATATAAGAAGGTTCTTGGCAGAACCCCCTGAGTGGGTTTTCGTTGGCAGTTGGAAGGTGGAAAGGTTCTGGATAGAACCTCCAGAGAGTGCTCTGGGTGGAATCATTACACCCTAGAAGGGTTCTTTGTAGAACATGTCATAGGAGGTTCTGCATTAAACCTTTCACAGATGGTTTTAGGTGTAACCTTTTAAGTTGGGGTCTAAGTAGAACTTTCTGAAAGGGTTAAGTGGAACCTTAAGAAAAGTTTCTAATAAGAACCAAAAAGGGTTTTCTTTTGGGGACAAGCCGAAGAACCCTTTATGGTTCCAATTAGCACCTTTATTCCTGAGAGTGTAGGCTCACTTGCCCTTTCTCTGTGTTTGTTGTCTCCCCCTCACCTCACCCGTCTCTCTTTTTAACCAAATTTGATTCCTGAGTCGGGGTGATTGGTGATGGTGTGTGGATGCCGAGGGATGGGGTGGCGGTGGAGCAAGGGTGAGCTTGTGTGTGTGTCTGTGGGGTGGGATGGGGGGGGTAATTAATTACGGCCAGTGATTTTGGCCAGCCCCGGTAGTCGTGGGCCCCCGTGCTCGGCTGGCCGAGGCCTCCAGGGGCCCTGCCCGTGGGTCCTGCCGAATGAAGTGGCATCCATTTTTTATGAAGAGCAGGTTATCCTATTTAGTCAGATTAAAACAGGCAAGGAGGAGGAGGAGGAGGAGGAGGAGGAGGAGGAGGAGGAGGAGCAGAGGGGACAGATCCAGGGAGAAGAGAGTAAGCCAGAAAAAAATAGAACCTTCCTCCCATTTACCCCTTTTCCTCCTCCTCCTCCTCCTCCTCCCCTCGTTTCTGTCTGCTTTACTTTACTCTTAAGCTTCACTCAAAAACAACCTTCCCCTCCCTCCCTCCATCTCTCCTCCATCACCACCACCACCGCCGCCGCTCCCATCAACCCCATCTCACCACCACCCCACCTCCCCCCGCCCCGCCGTCCCCCCACCCACCTCACCATTAACCTGGTTATGGGTTCAGAGTGCTTTGCTGACCTTCTGCCAGGTGTGGCACAACCCTCAGTCTGTTTTCATCCCATCTCTCTTTAGTTTAATCTCTGTCTCCTATCTTAGAAACAAAGGTGATAACTAGAACCATAAAGGGTAGAACCCTTTTTGGTTCCTGTTAGAACCTTTTTACCAAGGTTCCACTTGGAACCCTCTCCGGGAGTTCTACCCAGAACCAAACATAAAGGTTTCTACCAAGAGTCATCTGTGAAAAGTTTAACCCAGAACCCGCAATGAGAAGTTCTACAGAGAACCATTCTATAGTGAAATGGTTCCACACAGAACACTCTCTGGGGATTCTACCCAGAACCTTTCCACCTTCTAAGGATGCCAACAAGAACCCAGCCAGGGGGTATCAAGAACCATCTATCTATCGAGAACTCACTCACGGGGTTCTACTGAGAAACGTCTTATGTTCTTAGGGTTTTGTTTAGGACTCACTCAGGGGAATTTACAGAGACCTTTTATCTAGAACCTATACCAAGGGGGTTCTATGAGAACCTGTTTATATTCCAAGGCTTTTATCTAGAACACACTCAGGGGAATCTACCAAGAACTTTTTTGTATTCCTTTGGTTTTATCTAGAACCTACCAAGGTGGTTCCATGAGAACCGTTTTATATCCCAAAGCTTTTATATAGAACACACTCAGGGGTTTCTACAGAGAACCTTCTTATATTTCAAGGGTTTTATTTATAACACACCTAGAAGGTTCCACTGAGAACCCTTTTGTATTCCAAGGGTCTTATCTAGAACACACTCAGGGGGTTCTACCGAGATCCTTTTTATATTCCAAGGGATTTATCTAGAACCCGTCCATGGAGTTCTGCCAAGAACCTTTTCATATTACACAAGTTTTATCTAGAATCCATCCCAGAGGTTCTACCGAGAACTCGTTTATATTACAAAAGTGGAGGTTCTGTTGAGAATCCTTTTATATTACAAAAAATATATACAGCACAAAAAACCCTTGATGACAGAATTCTTCAAGGATTTAACAATCCTTTAAGGACTCTTTCTCACAATAAAGGTTCTTTGGATGAAAAGGGTTCTTACTGGAACTCCTACCCTTTCTTCCAAAAAGGGTTCCTCAGAGACAAATGGCTCAGAACCTCAGCCCTGAGGAAGAACCCTTTTGGAGCCCTTATTTCTAAGAGTGTATGTCTCCCTTCTTTAACGCCTCTGTTATTTCTGTCTGTTTCTTCTCTGCTCTTTTGCCATGTTGACGTTTATTTAAGGTTCCCTGTTCTATTGTGCAGCACAGCCTTTAGCATATTTCAACATCACATATTTTTTACAAATATCTCGACTAGGGGAAACATTAATGTGAGTGAAATTTGCAGCTGAGGAAATTAAATTCTGCTGTAAATAATTTATTGACAGCAACCATCCCTGCCACCACTTCCACATTGGATGGTTCTCTGGCCCCACCCACTGACTTTTATGCAGCCAATGAGGTTATTTTGGTCTCTGGCTGTGGGTAATGCTTGTATAACTAAAAACTGCCATTTTCTGTCTTCCCAACTCTTGTCTCTTCCCCTGCTGTCATCTTTAATAAGTGTGTTATTCTTTTGATTTTAGTCAGTCTGGTCAGTGGATTTGAAATCAGAGCATTTATTACTATTTTCGTGGGGAAAGGAGTGTGGTATGAACAGGTTTAACATTGTGTTTACAAGTTTCATACTTACACATGCCTCCTGCTTCTCTTTCCCTCCCTCTGATTTAATCTGTCCTATAATCTACCAGCTCCTCTTATGAAATTATGTTCATGCTGCAGACTGAGTGAAGTTGAGGGAGGCTGGATAAATGCTTAAAAGTCCAGCTGCCAGGATAACTTACCCTCCTCTGGGCAGTGGAGGTGTGAGGGAAATAAAATATATATCTAAAAATATATATATATACTCCTCTCGGACTTCATCACAACCAGAAAACACCCACACCGAGCCCCCCAGTGGGCAGCTGGGAAGCGAAGAAGAAACGAGCCCAAAAGCCTAAAAGCTGGATGAATTAATAACACGAGCACTTCTGTCATTTCCTAAAACATTTAGGTGATCAGCAGCAAAGAGCATGAATCAGAAAGCAGTTATATGAGTGGAGTGAGAAAGCATCTGAAATCCCAGTTCTGCAATTTCAGGTTGTCATTTGTAACTTCCAGAATCCAGAACAAAGTGGTTTATCAAAACACATATTTAATAATATATATTTATTAGAAGTTAAAGCAGCTAAAACAATATCATCTTTCCTTTTGTTTACTTTTGTTATTTTCATCATAGTCTTCAGCCCCTAAGCCCCACTTCACCCCACCCCCATCCATCTCCACCTCCCTCTCTTCTTCTTCTTCTTCTTCTTCTTCTTCCTCTTCTTCTACCTGTGTGCTGCCCGCTGTGGGAGGTTTCTGCTAAATGATGCAGGAAGCGGCAGACAGAACTGTAACATGGCAAAGCCAATGGCACGTAAAAACCAGCATGGCCAGCATGAAACATCCTCCTGAGGTTAGAGGTGGAGGAGAAGAGCAGGGAGCAAGGCAGGTGAAAGCCAAAAGAGGGAGGAGAGGATGGAGGCAGAGGAGAAGAAGGAGGCAGGTCTGCGAGAGGTGAAAGCAAGAAGGGAAGAGGAAAAGAAATGAAGGAAAAGGTACGACACTCAAGGCCAGGATCACATGACCGATGGAGGAAGTGCTAGTGTAGCTGCTCCAAGAACCAATCACACAAACAGATTCGATAAGTGGGTTGTTTGAGGAGAATCTGTTGCATCATTTGTTATATATTGGTTCTTTAATGCCATTTTCATAAATGCACACTCCTGACATGAGGCAGAATGTGTAGTCTTATATGGGCTTAAATTATGCTCATGAATGTGCGCTCAAACACGCATAAGTAGCATTCCTCGTGTTTACATTGGTCATGTTCATAAAATAAGCAGTAAACAAACAGTAAACGGCAAGAGAAAACAGTAAACAGTATGAGAAAGTTAAAAATGCAAACTCTTACATGAGGCCCAATGAGTTGAAATACTTTCACTGTTACTCCATCAGACTTGCGTTGTCACTGATACCAGATGCAGATTTCAATCGATATCAAAGGCATTTTCTTTAGGGGCATTTAGGGGCCTACGTAGGGTTGTTCTGTATCGAAACAACCCCATACACAGGCCTCATGGTTGTTTTTTAATGTACCCTGGGTTTCAACAGATCTGAGGCAAAGTGGATTTTCCTGTTAGACACCTTGGATGTGGCTCTACAAAATTATCTCAAATTAGAAATTAGAAAAAGAAATATGATACATTTATTAACATTTTTGGCTGTAAATTTGAACTTAGAAAGACTATTGTGTAGTTTACCACTAAAGTGTTTATTGTACCACCTTACAGTACATCTACAAGACTACCAAAAATGTACATACTGATGCCTCCATTGGTCACCTGACCCTCACCTTTCACACTGTATCAGAACCTCAAGAGTCTCCAGAAAAAAGGGAAAGGAGGTAGGATGGATGACAGGTTGACGAGAGACAGAAGAAAAGAGAGTTGATGGAAGGGAACAGAGGAAGATGAAGGCGAAGAGAAGAAAGCAAACACACACACACATGCACACACTCTCTTGCCTGACACTCTTGACCCTAACCTCTGAGCAAAGCACCAAGCTGGTCTGATCTGCTTCAGCCCACACACACACACACACACTGTGTCTCCCTGCAGAGCTGCCTGGGTAACAGAAATCATGACTCTCTGTTAGTGCTCCGAGTCCATCCATGCAGATAATGTCGGGAAGTAACTCGGGAACACACACAGATTCACACACGCCACTGAATTTCCTAACGGCCGTGTTTTAAAGGACAAGGCCGGTGGGACAGACACTGAGCAAGAATCAATGAGGAGGCCGGGACTCCCTGTGTGTCTGAGAGACTCAGAGCACTCATGTATGTGGACCTACATGTGTGTGTATGTGTGTGTATTATTGTGCATCACAATATCACATATCAAATGCAGACTGGTGCCCCCTTGTGAACGGAAGACCTTTTTGAAACAAATATGATACGATACATTGGATTTTCCCAGATTATTTGTCAAAAAAAGAACATCAGAAGAACTTTGAAAAAACAAGTAAGGACCCCGAATTCATAATGTTGGTTGCAAATTAAGCAAAAATCAAACATTCATGAAGATGGTTCAGTGTTCAACCCTCCGGTTAGAAAGTAGCCTGGTCTGATGAATCAGTCATTTTATTTATTATGAGGATGGCTGGGCGTGTGTGCAACATTTTCCTTGGAAAGAGATTAGCACCATCATGAACTATGGGAAGAATGCAAGCCAGTGGAGGCAGTTTCATGCCCTGGGCAATGTTCTGCTGGGAAACCATGGGTCCATGTGGATGTTACATTGACACATTATACATGACAAGTGGTTGCTTTTTAATGTATAGATCTGGGGAAAACTGCATTTTCCTACAATGCACCCTGGGCACTGAATACATACACTGGACACTTCCTAAGTCTGAAACCCAATCTCATCTTAGTTTAGGATTACTTATAGGATCTTTTGGTATTACAGAAACCTGTTCTGTAACTACATTTAGGAAAACAGAACCATCCTAACTGAAAGTTGGGAATCCTAAGTAAGGATGGCATTGACCCAGTCCTAAATTCATACTAACTGGCAAAAACGGCAGAACCACTGTTGTTAGATCTGTGTGGAAATGATGATTAAGATGGGGAACAACGTGAGCACAGAAACATTATGATTGAAAGGCTGCTCAAATTATATAATGATACTTTAAATTTCTGCACCATGTATTATTGGGCATTTATCGACTGCCAGAATGATTCATTTTGAATTAGACAGACATGCTACGTCTTTTCAAATCCTAATCACAGGCCAGTAATTGGCATTAAAAAAAGGCCCCAGATTTCCCCAAAAGATGGCATTTCCTGTCGTCCACAACATGATAAATTAATCTGATTTATCAAAGCTAAAACTGAATGAGACAGTCGTCAAGGATACAGGCATAACAGGACATGCACTGTTTGATTACAGCTCTAGTTAGGATTTCCTCAGTTAAGATAAGATACAATATCTGAGACTGGATAGGACACAGCAGTGATGAATTTAAAGGTATGGTGGTGATGGAGACGTGTGCTTGTTTCTCTTGAGAGGCTGCTGTGTTTGACTAGCGGATTGCTGATTTTTGTAAATCATGTTGTTGCATTTTAATATGTTGTTTTCATCTCAATGAGACTCCCTGGTAAAATAAATGTAAAATAAATAAACGTACCTCCTACATTGTCTGCAGCCCAAGTATCCTTCTTCATGTCAATGTTAAGGCAGTCGCCTCTTTCAGCAGGATAATGCGCCCTGACTGCCACACTACAAAAATTGTTCAGGAATGGTTTGAGGAACATAACCAAGGGTGGGTTCACACCAACCTTGTTTAGTCAGGTTGAACAGAACCCTGGACCCCCTTGATGTGGGTCATTTGGGTTGGAGCGAATGCCGGACTTGAACCCTGGTCTGGACCAAATTGCCACTCCAGTGTGCGTTTATAAGGTGTGGTCTCAGACCACTGTCAAGTGAACTCTGGAGCAGTGTGAACACCATTCGAGCCAATCACACGAAGTGTACCACTGTATATGGAATTTCATTGGTTAATGAAATGTGGAAATGCCTGCATATTCTCTGTCTGTTTTTTTAATTAAAACAAACAAGATAATACACATTAACTTGAATCCAACATATTACTGGCAAAAATAAATTGGCCTTATATTTAACTTACACAACACTGACAAAATGCAATCATGTGAGTTGTGAACCATATTGGTCAGTTAGTTGTTAGTATCAGGAGTGTAGTGGTAAATATGGAGCTGTAGTTTACCTGCCTTGTTTCCCCTCATGGATTGATATAGTGGATCTAAAAATAAATGAGCAAAATCTTCTCCCCTCTTTCAAAGAGGTGGGGGGTGAACCCAAGTCTGGCCAACTGGGCAACTTTTCAAGTGTTGCCGTGGGGGGAAATTTGTCTGCTGGTTGGGTGCATGCAAACTGCATGAATAATATTTGTAAATACACATTCATATTTAAAATTAAATAATTTATTTAGACCTGAATCCTACCAAACTGACTCCGGATAAGCACATGGACCCAGGCACACGTCGCACACAGCCCCACATAAACACACACAAATACGTCTTGCCTATGCCCTCCGCCAACCGGCGCCCATTTGATGGGCCGCTGGACTGGTTTTGGGCTAGTTTTGATTTGCCATTGGGCTGGTTTTTGTCACACAGACCTGGCAACCCTGATCCCCACTAAACTAAAGTGTACAGACCATCTTCTGAGCCACAATGGATCGTTTTCTGTGACATACCCTCCACTTCAGAAATCACCGGTGAAAGTGCAGAAGGTGAGGCTAACGCAGCTAACATTAGCCATGCTACAACTTAGCAACTACAGGTAAGAGCAAACCATAGAAGGCCTGAAAATACTTAATGCAGTATATGTAGCAGGGGGGCCCTGCTCCGTCTCTCCGTCAGCTGAGGGGTCCATGGCTGGAAAAATATTGAAGATCCCTGTTCTTAACACAGACAAATGCATGTCGAAAAAGCATACAGCCAGACTTACTGTACCTACATCCCCACAGACATGTTTCATGAGTGGACAGAAGAGCCACATGTGTAGTGAAAAAAACAACAAAACACTCACTGACACACTTCACTGGACACCACAGATAATGGCAGATCTCTCTCTCTCCTTCTGTCTCGGTCCCAGTGGACCGACTGAAAAGACATTTTTAAAACATCCAAGTGTCCAGTTTGGGACAGCATGTGCTTGTTCTTCATTTTCAACACATGAATGCATCACAGTATTCATATTGTCATAAAGAGATAAAAACAGATACCACTAAAAAATAAAAACATTTCAGAGATCTGTGTCATGGGATTTGCTGTTTAAGATTTTTTTCAGTGCACCACAATCAAAATTGTATTTATCAGCTTTGAATTGAGGTTGAGGCAGAAATCTTGCTCCTTTTTTTGTAATTTCAATGAGCTTCAAGCTTTAAAGTGTGATTGCCATTCTGAGAAATTGAAGTGTTTCCCAGATACACATTTCAAAAATGTGTTTTTCACAGGTTTTTGGGGTCTGAAGGGTCATTATGCTCACTCCCAACCCCTGAACGAGCATGTTAACTTTCAGCCGCAGTAAAAAAATAAAAAAAATAAAAAAAACACGAACAAAACCCCATCAAAACTGGAGGTAAGATGTTTTTACTCCCCCACCACTCAGGACGAGATTACTCCATTAATGGACCTCCCTGCCTCTTTTTCTCTCTCTCTCTCTCTCTCTCCCCCACCAACACTCTTACAGTACTCTTCCACCTAGTGAATTATGAATGGAGGGGCCCCTTGTTTTTCTGCCTCTGGCCGGCCTGGTGTCCACTCAGTGCACTCTACTGTACATGCACACATCACATTTAAACACAGAGCAAAATGGGATGGAGAGAGGTATCGGATCAGATCAGTGGTGGTAAAGTTTGGCAAGAGACACAAGATGATCATACTGTAGTCACTGTTGTGCCAAAATGGCACAAAAAAGTAATGGCGGGAGGTCACATTAATGCGGGTCTGTCTGCAGACAGATAATGAGACAAGAGTTTTTACAGTTTATTCAAATCACAACAAAGGAGTTTTGTTTTTTTTTATTTACTCTTTCCTTGTACTTTGAATTGTGCTGTTTTAACACTGAATTAAGTTATTTTAAAGGCACAGAACATAAGATTTCATATTTCTGGTTGATTTCGCGACTCCTGTAGTTACTGTGCAAATGCCCAGGCCCACACGTACACGGGTATTTTTAAAAACAGCATTTTAAAGCCAAAACAACCTCCATCCAGACAAGACTTTTAGCACCGTCCATATTAAGCTCACCCACATTGCGCATACCCATGCCGGTGTAAACAAGAAGCATATTGTATTAATGAGGCAGGGAACCATGATTGCTGTTCACATTATCATCCTGGATTTTTATTAAAACATTTTGACAGCAGCAGCTTTTTATTTCTCTTTTCCATCATTGTGCTTTCAGTGCTCGTTTGTGCCTGTCTACACACAGACAATCTGTTAAGTCAAATACTCAGTACCTTATAAGATAAGATAAGATAAGATAAGATAAGATAAGATAAGGTAAACGTTATTGATCCTACACTGGGGAAATCCACATGTTACAGCAGCTCTGGGATCAAAAGTACAGGTTGAAAAGGACTGAGTTGTAAATAAAATACAAATAATATCACATACACATACTGAGTTCATATTTGACAATGATGCTTAAAGCCTCTCACATATTTTCCTGCAGTTGGGCTTTTCATTAAAATGCATTTTAATTGATATTTGCTTTACAGCAGATTCACCTGTTCTCTTTATTGTATTACATTTATATGCAGTATTTATTTATATCTTGCTGCACCTCTAAACCCTAACAGAAAGAAAGGTGTCAATGCTGTGCAAAATAAGCACAATAACAGCATAGTGACCAAAGCTGTCATATAACAGCAAACTTTGATGCATCAAACGAATCCATTATTGACAAAAAACGTCCATGAAACAGCAGTAGGCCCACGTGTAGTCGCACAATACTTCTTCTAAGTTTCTCCTCTCTGTCGATGTAGCCTGTGGATTTAGCCCAGGGTTGTTACTTCAATATGCAGTCAATACTGTGTGTTAGGTAAACATTGACGACAACATCTTTCACTTTGGGCTCTGTGCTCGGTGTGTTGATGATGATAGTCCGAATGCATTAGCGTTTTTCTAGATTCACAGAGGTACAGTACTACAACGTGCATCTATACGCGCCCTCATTTTTATTGTTGCTACTTCCACTAACAGATGTAGTCTTTTGCTGAGGCAGAAATTTGCAAGAAATAGCCCCTTATGGGTAACCATGGAGACAACAGCGTACATCGATATAAAACACAGGAGACAGCGATGCACATTGTGATGGAGTTGATGAGTTTTGAATGACCTGTGATGCCATTTGTTTGTGGACGAAAGGCTAAGACGAGTAGAAAAGGTTACGTTTTTAAAAACACCCATGTAGGTGTGGACCAGTCCTCACTGTGGGGGCAACAAAGGTCTCTCTCTCCTTGTGTGCAGGTGTCAGGTGCAAAGCTGCTAATCATCTGCAATCTACTCTGCTGTATATACCAGCCCTCGACTCCACCACGCTGCCAGATCATTGATTCATCTCCTCAGTCCATCTTGTTCAGGCCTCTCTGCTTCTCTTGTGCTGTGTTTAGCCCAGTTGCTAGTTCTTGTTTCCTGTGCTTACAGCCGCCCGATCCTCTGGCTCACGGCTCTGTGTTCTGTGTCTTGCACCTGGGTTTAAATTCAGTAATTCCACATACCAAAAAGATAAAATAAGATAAACTTTATTGATCTAATACCAGGGAAATTCACTCATAGCTCACAGCTCAAAAGTACAGGTAGAAGAGGAGTGAGTGATGAATAGAAAACAGTGTAAAAAATAGAATAAATGTGAATTTAAAAAACTATAAACAAACTATATACACTATACACATATTTCACTTCTACAAATATATTTAATTGTACAGGCTAACTGCACAAATATTGTAACACACTCGTGGTGTGTAGCGTTATACTAAGAGGGAAAAAGTATATAAATAATATTGCCTTGTAAAATGGCTAATTGTACAGAGATACAGAAATTGGTTGCGCATGATACAAACAGAAAATTCACAGTGTATTGTACAGAATAATTGCACATTAGTGGTGAAGGATTAACAATTTATATATTAAATAAAATATATACGGATATATGATATATAGAGTATATCATATATGTATGTCAGGTATACATACATACTAAGGGATATAACAAACTAAAGCTATTGTAATTCCAATAAAGAAACTAGGCAATAATTGGAATTTTAAGAGGAGAAAGTTATTCATCTAACAGCTCACTGTGGCTGCTCCTTCTTCTTCACTCCCTGAAATACAGTATTTCAAACTGAACTGTTGTCAAAACATGCCAAAAATGAATATTGTCTGCATGTTCGATGAACAATCATGATCAGTGTCACGCTTATTGACACACATATTGCATTTCCTGTGACTGCTTCATAATAAAAGTCAACTCATGTTTCACCAGTAAAATGATTTTAATGTGAAGCTGCAGCAGTAGGAAAATGTTTGGTTTTGCTCAGAAGCAATTTCAGAAACCATCTACGTCTGTGTAACAGTTTAGCATTCTGCATTCATACACAGAATATATGTTTATAGAGATTACTTTAGAGATAA
>JAJHUR010086933.1:17152-29677 GCA_027495735.1 Lutjanus campechanus
CACACACACACACACACACACATCAGTGTTCCCTCTGCTGCTGCCACCCTCCTCCTTCTGCCTCCCCAAATATTTAGAAGCTGTTGAGCTGTTGATGCCCGCAGCTCTGACAAGCTACAGAGTTCATTCAGAGTGGCAAAAATTAGTACTGTACTAGAGTCTGTGTGTGTGTGTGAAGACAAGAGGGAAACAGAGAGAAGAAGATGCACAAACACACACACACACACACACACACACACACACACACACATCCATATGACGGTGACAAACCCAGCTAACAGAGCAGAAACAAAACATACAGCCACCTACACACACACACACACACACACACACACACACACACACACACATACACACACACAGACAGATCAGTAGCTTTAGTTGTCTAATAAAAGTCACTGTATGGATCTTTCTCAGTTTTTCTTTTCTTTTTTTTTTTTGGAGAAACCTTTCCTCTTCTACACAAGAAGACACACAGAGTTCACGAGTGTAAGAGCTGCAGGAACAGCTGCAGACTGTTGTCCATAGTTGCTGTGTTGGCGTTGTGACAAAAGTCACCAGGTTAATTTATAAGAGTCAGACTATTAAACATCAGTACTTTCCCTTTTTCTGCTGGAATTAGCTTGAACACTTTACTTTGGGCTACTTCACTTGAATATTTCCATCTTATTCTGCTTTATATTTCAACGTCTCTACATCTTATTGTTCCTTTTTACTCCAGGTCATTTGTCTGACAGCTTTAGTCACCAGTTATTTTTCAAATTGCAATATTTCGCACTCTTCCTGTCCACTGAAAAACAAATTTGGTGATTTTAAATGAGAATGTTTGTGATAAACTGAAGACCTGTTGAGAAAAATTCTCCAGTGTCTTCAGCAAAATAATCTACTTGAAACCTTTTTGGATAAGCTGGAAAATGCAGTGTCACAAATCTGAAAACAAGGTGTTTAGTTTAGTTTAGTTTAGTAATGAAGCAACAAACATATGATGATCTTATAGAACATGATGCTATTGTAGATTAAAGTGCCCAGTGGTATATAAAGTAGTTCAAATGAGCTCAACCTTCAAAATCTAGCAGTGAAATGGAGTTTCTGACACTTCTTCCTCCTCCATCAGTTCTCTTTCTCTCACTCTCATCTTCCTCAGCTGCTGTTCTTCTCTCTCTGTCTCTGCCTCTTCTTGCATTTGTCTTTTCCTCAATTATGGTGAAACAGCGACCGTTTGCAGCCCGTGAGCCTCTCCCAGTAATTACTGAAGGCAAACAGCTTGCAAAGGCTACTTTCAAACCCGCCACCTGTTGTCTATGTGAATGTGATCTATAAAACAGCTTGGAGCTTTCTCTTCCAGTTACAGTTTTTACAAAGCTGATCACATATAAACAACCAGCAGAAAGACACAAAGCAACAAATGTTGCATGTTTTCACTAACGCAAGATGCCCCTTTAATACGAAGAGATGTGAACTTAAAAGACTAAATCTCAGTCAAGGCTGCACTTTTTCTTTACAACAAAACTACACACAGCTCTTCACTGAGGAGTGGATTAAAGAGGAAATTAAAAAACAAAAAATAATCGATACTAAAGTGATTAATACTGTATCAGAAGTCGTGCAGCAATATTAAAAGGATAAGAGCCAAGTTCTGGGTTTTGTTCCAGAAGTAAAACATTCCTCATGCAAAATCCCATTGATATTTTATAGGATTTGTCTGAGCTGTACCTGAACGCATCAGACCGTCATGCAATGTTGTTTTCCTGTGAAACTCCAGCAGCATTTTCATTTTTGGGTGAACTGTTCCTTTAAATTTCAGGTGCATTAATGCAAGCAATCAGACTGAGTACGCCTGACTTTCAGTAGTTATGTTCTTATAACTTTTTAACCTAATTCAAAAAATTCATTTGTGTGTCACCAATTGAAGTAAGTCATTCTCTTGTTTTCAGTCCAGTTTTCAATAAAATTTTGATATGCTTTTGTTTATTTTTTGTCTAACACTGTTTTAAATTGAATTAAAGAATGCAATTACACGCTGATTATTAATGTGCAACAAAACCAGGAAGATCCTTTACCTTTAATAAAGCCTCACAGTTGTTTTCATGGACAGTCTGATAAGGCAAATACAGAAATGTGCAAAAAAACCTTTTCCCCATTTATTTTAATTAACATGTTTTATGTCAGAAAAATGCTGCATGATGACTTTGCCACAAATAATAAAACAGAAACACAACTATAAGTGTAATAATGTTATTAAAGGGGGACTTTGTGCTATTTTGTTGCTTGGTGACTGAGAGCTTCACTGTCCTACAAGTGAGGATTGTCTTCAGCCCCTCATGTGGTAGATGCTCGATAGCAGCTTCCACAATGGCGGCTATTGTTGAGTCTAATCCATAACACTGATATGATGCTAATGAAGGGATGTGTAATCATTATCCATGGCCTGGCTCATGTTTTTGCACTTTGAGAGGATTTGTGCGCGGATCCTGCGATCGGGGTTAATCTTGTTTCAGTTTCGGGTCAACTTTGCCACAGTGCTGCTGTTTAGTTGGACTGTTTGGTGTGTGTGCGGTTTGAGCTTTGTCTCTCTCGCAGTGTGTGTGTGTTTGAGTGCTGAAGGGCAAATGTTATTTGTACATTAGGGAGTGTTTTAATGTATTTTCAAGTGTGGATTTGTTTCTGTCAGGTCAGGATTTCAGATCCGTTTCCCCGACTCCTCAAAGGCAGCATTTGCAAATAAAAGCAGAGTAGAAAACTGTATAGAAAACTGTGTGTGTGTGTGTGTGTGTGAATATCATCTGAAAACACTCACAAACAGCCAAGATTTTCTCTTTCATCTGATTCACGACCTTTTACCTCATCCACGCTAAACTGGCTAAATCTGAAAGTGCTGAAAATAACGTCCACAGCAGCGTTTCCTGGTCATTTTCTGACTCTCTTTACAGTACACTCTTAGAAATAAAGGTTCTAACTAGAACCATGAAGGGCTCTTCTGCTTGTCCCCATAGAAGAACCCTTTTTTGGTTCCTGGTAGAACCCTTTATTAAGGTTCCACTTTGAACCCTTTCAGAGAGTTCTACCCAGGATCAAACATAAAGGAGATACACCAAGAACCGTCTGTTAAAGGTTTCACCCAGAACCCCCTATGTGATGGTTCCACCGAAAACCCTCTCTGGGGGTTCTATCTATAACTTCTCCACCTTCTAAGGTTGCTAACATTAACTGACCAAGGTGGTTCTATGAGAATCTTTTAAAAGTCCAAGAGTTTTATTTAGAACACATTTAGGAGGTTCTAGAATGCTTGAGGAACCCTTGACAAAAGAGTTCTTCAAGGGTTTCAACCATCCTTGAATTCATTCTTTCAAAAGGATTTTTTTTAATTAAAAGGGTTCTCAATGGAACCCTCAGTCTTACAAAAAAACATTATCATATCCTTTCAAAAGAGGCACAAATGGTTCTCAGTAGAACCTCAGGAGGAACCCTTATTTCTGAGAGTATAGGAAGATGGTTAAACCTCTTCTTCCTCATTTTATTTCGGTCGACAAACAACAAAATTGTGCATCATGACCCTCTTGTTGAGAAGTAGGACCGACGCCTCCATCAAGACTCACACTGTGTTTTATTACAGCTGAACCCACAATCGAGTGGTTCTCATTTACATATCTTTCTGTTTTTTTTGTGTCAAACACCTGAACAAACACTAACACCTCTGCTGCTTCACTGAGACGTTGTCAAATCAGTTTTCGTGATGGCAAAGTCACCCAAAGTTTAGAAGCGTCAGAAAGCTTCTTCTTTTTTTTTTTTTGGTGTGAAAAATGTTGAAGAAGTGTGAACCGAAGGTCAAAACAGAGAGAACAAGATGCATTTTCAAATCTGAGCAACTTAGTGGTTGTCCAAAAGTTACCAGCTGCTTTACTTTAATGTGTTAAAGCTGCAGATTTAAGGTCTTTGGATTAAGTAGAATTAAAAGGAACCAGACAAATACTGGTGACACAGTGGCCAAAACTGGCTGGTGGAGCAGAAAAACTTGTGGCTGGACTTGTGGCACGCTGGTGCATTGGTTAACGATGTGGCCTCAAACCAAGAAAGTTCTGGTGTTTGACTGTCTCTATAACTCTGTTTCCATTACAGGAACTTTCTCCAGGAACTAGGAACCTTTTAGAGGAACTCAGACTGTCTCCACAGCAGGGACCTGGGTCTAAATTAAGATCCAAACACAAAATTTTAACAGCCAGGAAATATCTGCTCATTGACCACATTTCTACCCAGGAACTTTTGGTTCCAGGAACTATTTCTCAAGGAACTAAAAGGTTTCTTCAGCCTGCTGTTTGTGTTCCCAACCGCAAAGATTTGGCAAAATTAGTCCGATGACATATGAAAAAGTTACAGCTGTATTTTTTTGTCATTTTTGCATACAACTATATAACAACGTTGATCCATCCATCGCATGCTTTAATCTGAAACAAAATGAACAAAAACTAACACCCCCAAAGTTCCTGTGTTTTTGGGAAAGAACAATCCCCCAAGCAGGGGGTAAAATAATACCCTTGGAACTTAACACAGACCCTGATCCCTGCAGTGGAAATGCACTAAGTTCTTCCAATGGTTCCTAGTCCCAAGGGAAAGATTTTGCCGTGGAAACGCAGCTGTACTTTGTTCGGGGATGGGGCATTTTATTTCAGCCATGATTTTTAAAAGTTTAGTGGCAAACCACTTTGTTTTTTTGTTCAGTGTGCTTTGATACATTTTGATTTGATTTGAACAAGCTGCAGTATTTGAGTTGTTGGAAGTAGAACAGGCCGTTTGGGTGGAAACGTGACTCATGTATCAGGCCTGTGACCGACTAGCGACCTACTATACTCTACCATAATGCAATAACACTTTGTTCCATGCAGGCTTTTCAAACAAAGTCTTGAATCTTCTCACTACAGCAAATCAATAGCCTACAGCAGATAGAGGAGAAAAGAGACGGGGTGCAAAATGACTCAGCAAGCGAACGCTTTATGCTTTATATCAGCAGGTCAAGCATAGTCATGTCAAGCTTTTTTGGTATAAAGCATTTTAAAGAAACAGCTTTGTCACAGAGAACAGAAGACAACGCAGCTGATAAGAAGGAGAGATCACAAAAAGAGGCTACAGTGAAGACAAGAACAGGTGGAAAATCTATAAAAAATACAGGAAAGAGGGTCGGAGATTAAGTCTGTGTGTGCTGGCCTTTTCAATCCAAAAACCATGACTACTAGATATGAAAAAAAAAAACACAAGTAAAGACATTTCAATTAGATATTTACAGTCACAAAGGATAAATCTGAGAAACTCTCCACAGCCGCATTAAACAGTCATACAGAAAGAAATTTCTACACCCACAGCAGCAGAAAATAGATCACAATACAGGTGGGTTTTCTCTTTCAGGTCAGCAACATATTACCTTTTACCTTCTTACAAAACCCTGTCAAAACACCTCCATGAAATCCTCCTGTGGCTCGGCCTCTGCTTATTAGCAGCCCGACGCACTTGCAGTTACAAAAGGACAATTGCGGCAATTTCCTCTTTCCCTTAATCATCTCCTTTTTTATGATAAGGATGTAACTAACTGCGGAGGTGAAGTTACATTCTAATAAAGTCAGCCGGTTAATAATGTAATCTTAAATTACGCCGTAATTACCGCCTCTTAGTCACCGGGGGATGCTCTGTAATTCAATCACTGGCCCCTGCGATACTGTACAACAAAAAAAAAAAGCAGCATTATCGGGGCTATTTTACCGTGGAAATGAATAGCCCTACCCACCGCTGCTCCCGCTTGGGGTAATTAGACAGCATAGTCTCCGGCTGCACACAAGCCCAGACGCTCAGTTATCAGTGAGGAGGCCTTATCCATCAGGGCTTTAGAACCTGCATGTCTGCAGGGAGGTGTGTGTGTGTGTGTGTATGTGTGTGTCTGTGGATGTCTGTGTTTGTAGGGATCTGTCAGCATATATCGAAAAGGCTGGGCTGCACCAAATAGAACTCATTTTTAAATCTGATCAAAATCAGATTTAACTTGAAGACTAGCTTTTAAGATCTTAAGATTTAGATTTTATAGGCTACTAAACCTAGATTAAATTTAAAGTCCTTATCCTTAAAAGTTTATAAAATGTGCAGTAACTTTTAAAATGGCAGACTTTTTGAGATGAATTGGACAAAATAGTCAAGTTCCTTGACAAAAGAGAAAAGAAACAGGGGAACTTTCATGATGCTCTGGCCAATCTGTTGAAACAGTCTGCCAGTTGCTGGCATTGTTAGCTAATGTTAACTTTTTAGCCATCTACTAAATAATCCAATGTTTTGTTAACTTTTTTGCCATCTAGCAACATTTCATTAGTTTTCTAGCCATCTAGCAAATAACGTAACATTTTGGTAACTTTGGAGCGAGCTAGCAAACAGTGTCATGTTTCAGGAACGTTTTAGCTATTTAGCAAACAGTGTAGCCTAACGTTTCATTAACTTTTGAGTTAAGTGGCAAACAATGTAACATTTTGCTTTTTTTTTTTTTAGCTAGCTAGCAAACAATGTAATATTGTTTGTTATGGAATACAGAGCAAGTTAACAGTTTTCCCCTCTCCTTTATACTTAGTCGGTCCCGACAGCATGCAAATTATATTTTATATATCTTTTACACATCTGTATTTTGGTAAACAAGCATCTCTAAACATCAATAAACTTGGTTTTGCTAAATCGATATTAATCTTTAACTGTGGCTTAATTTTAAATCTGTATTTCCTCATTTTAAACTTTTTTTTGGTTCGACTCTGATTAGAACTATTAAAATGTTTTTGTTGGTGCAGCCCAGTCTATATGTATATATTTACAGGCCTGTGGGTATAGTTCTTTGTGAGTAAGGTATGTGTGGGAATTCATGTGTAAACTGCAGATCTGCCAAAGCTGCAGCTTCTTTCTAACTCTGTAAATCTCTCCCTGGAGTCCTCCTTAACCCCCAAACCTCCTCAGATGAGAATAAAAAGTTCTAAACTCAGCGGACACACAGGTGCAAATGTGTGGGAATTGTTTTCTACCTTCATCTGGCTGGGTCAGGGTTCGCACACTGTATAGCGCGCGTGCACACGCTAAAAGAAAAAAAAAGAAAAAAGGAAGACGTGCACGCATAAACGCCACAGGACCCAAACCCAATTTGTCGTTTATTTTCAAGAGGGTGATTTCTTTAGAGGCACTGCTTGCTTGATATTATGTGGCAGGGAAAATCTAATGCCCCTCAATAGGTTTTCCCCAGGAAAAGGGGAGAAATTAGATTTGCGAACTGGGAACTTCATTTGGCAGGACTGGCTCCGACTCGGAGAGCGTGGGGAGGAGGAGGAACCTGCGAAGGGAGTGTAGAGGGGGGGAGAAATGAAAATCCATACTGCAGTGCTGAATCAGCAGCGCCTCATGTCCCTCCGTCTCTTCTTCCCCGACTCCCTTGTTCTACTAACCCTCCCTCCCCTCCCCTCTTCTCTTCCTCCTCATCAGCACAGCGGATTCCCTCTCCATTGCCAAGAAGGAGACAGCGTTGTGTTGTCAGCCCCTTCCCTTCTTTTTCCTTAACACCTAGACAAACGTGCTCAAAGTAAAGTTGCACAAGGCACCAGCGGGAGCAAATAGGCTCCTGTCGAAGCTGGAGGTAAACAGCGAAGGCGCCGCCACGCACTCCAAGCCCTTTGACCCTAACCCCCCTCATGCTGGGACCGCTGAAGAAGAGCTAGATAAAACGGATGACAGGCCCCAGCAGAGGGGCCAGGTGCAAGGGCACGCCAAGAGGAGAAGAAGGAGGTGGTGGAAGAGTGCGGGGGACTCCAATTTGTTGGGGGTAGAAGGTGTAGAAGATGAGGTTTGGATGGAGTTTAGGTTCCAGGGGTCGCCGCCACCCCCTCACCCCAAATGGTCTCCTCTTTACAACATAAAAACAAATAGATTTTCATGTCACGCTGTCAGTGAGCTGACAAGAATATACACACCTCCCTAACACCTCCACCCCAACCTCAAACACATCTGTGCATGGGTAGTCACGACGACAACACGCCCAGGGTTCATGGGAGAAATAGGCGACATGGTGGAGGCATGATAAATCTGACACGGGCGCTCTCATTTTCTACGCTGACAGGAAACAGTCACCCAGGTGTCAATGCCTGATTAGATGGATGGAGACGGCGGAGTGTGACTCGCCAAACAGGCGGGCGGGAGCGCGCCGTACGCAAACACAGACAGGTGTAGAGGTAATCATACAGGAGGACGGGCTGATCCAGATGCACACATGTCACACTGTAAACACACAGAGCCGGTGATGGGCGTTGAACCCGCCGCGGCACAGTCTCAACAATGATGTGAAATGAGCACGCACTCGGAAGCGCAGATTACGTGTGGTGGATGCGGATAATGTGAAGATTACATTCCTGCACCATGAGAGGATTATGTGACAACAGCATGGATTGGACACACCGTTTTCACGTGTTTGCCACATGGAAAGATTTGATCATGGTCACATTTATCAAGTACAACTTAATGTGAGAGTTAGGTTTAGCCAACTTTAACGATTTGAATATTGGTAATTGAACTACTAACCAGGACTTCACCCCTTGTAACAAGATACGACTGTCCAAAAATGTCCCCTTGGAACGTACTTTTACGAACATGATCATTTCTCAATGTCTCGGCAATGCAAGGCAAGAGATTCAGAGACACATGGACTGTGTTTCTGACAAGAAATGTTGATTTTCTTAAGGGACTCCAGCCTGCACAGAGAGAAATAAATGTGCAAACTGGAAGCAAAAATAGTTGCCAAAGAAGAAACATTTTTAGTTCCACAAAGAATCTTTTTTACCACAAGGTTCTTTGAACAAGAACCATAAAAAAAGATGGTTCTTTGAGGCACCATAAATAGTTTGTTACACAGAACCATCTGGGAGGTCGTCCTTAGAAACTGTTTGGAAAAGGGCAGGTACTTTCAAAAATTAGAATATCAAATTAGTCGCTGAATCTGAACTACCGGCCTTTACTGAACATCGACATTGGGATCTTTCCCATTTCTACAACCCTGTAAATGTGGCATACAGAACCAAAAACCTTTGTTAGGCATGGTTCTTTCAAAGCACACATACTGTATAATGACAGACCTTCTATCCACAGCGTTCCACATTGTTGCAGTAGATGATGTTTGGCAATTTAGCATTAAAGGGAGGCACCTTGAGTAGGAACTTAAGCAGGTTTGTTTAACTGAAAGGGAAGCTACTTGAAAAACAACCCAAATATCACAAGCAAACACACACAAAACAAAAGGTTGGAAAAAGAGCTTATAAAGTCTGATCAGGCAGTCTGTCAGTGACCTGACTCTTGTCCACATACACGGACATAAAAGCACTTAACTTAGTTGACCAACAGCTTGCCTCAGTAATCCACAATATAGTGAGCCTGAAGGAGGGCGATGAAAATCTTGTGTATAAGTGTATCATAGTTGGAATCAATTCCTCTTTAATACTTGGCACTTTTGAGATTAAACTGGAATGTCATGTCTCCTAATAACAACACAGCCTTAATTTTAGTTGCTTTATAGGTGAGATAAAAGTAGAATATCATCAACTGATGGTTCTGGCGCGTGTAGAGGTTAACGTGCCAATTGGTGGATGCTTTTATCCAAAACATACAATCTCATTACTGTCTACATTTGCAGCATTGGTGGCCCCAGTGGGAACTAAACCCCTGAGTGCTGTATTTTTAATATTTTTCTTCCATGCTTGACTGAAAAGCATTTTGGGACCCCTAATCCTGGCAGTGTTTTGTTTCTTTTCCATGCAGGTTAAACGGTGGAAATGTGTCTTGTTCTGTGTTGGACGAGGCTCCTCTGCAGCTGTGCGCCAGCAGCCCGTGTGTTTAGATTGGAGGATTAAACTCGGTCTAGTCTTTCAGACCCTGACCGCAGTCTAGTCTTAGGCCAAGACCCACATTTAAATTTGCTTCTCAAGAGCTACTCACAAATGTCTGACAAATGCACAGATGCTATAAATCAGTAAGACCAACAGAGCAGTTGATAGATTTTTTCCAGTTTCAGTCATTTCTGTCATGTTCTAACTTTTCGACTTCCAACAAACTTGAGCAACAAACTGTGTTAAAGCTGGGGTGGGCAGTTTATTTTGGGTGTTAGTGGGCAAAATTCCACAACAACCTTTCAGCATAGTCTAATTCAAGTGGTCTGAGAGAAACTAGACTTCTGCACTTCCTCTTTTCTCTCTTTTAAGGCTTTGGACAATTTAATCCGTGACAGGAGACGTTGGCCATTGTTGAGACTGCTGAGTCTCATTCCCAGGCTGTCAAAGTGAGACTCAACAATCAACTGTCTTCGAGCCACCAACCGAAAGTTTTGGTATGTGCCAAACGCACATGGGAAAAGCAGCCTTTAGGAGGGCTTTCTGGCAGAAAGACTTTAGGAAGTCAGGTGACATGGTACAAAGAGCAACAAAGTCCACACCAAGAGTATGGTGTGGTGGATGAAGGACTTTCCACCCAGGGCTCTGGGGTTCAAGTCCCCAATTTGAAATTTATTTTTTGACTTATTTTTTTGACTTAGTTGACTTATTTACTTATTCTTTATTTTTTTTAAATTCAGTTTTCTGTAGCAATTTGGTTCAGTTTAGGCAACAAAATGACTGTTTACCACATGTAAGATGTACATCTTAGATGTACATGTACACTCAACAATCAACAATCTTTCTTCAGAATTCCTCGCTGCACCTTTAAGACCTGCAAAAGACCTTATGAACTGGACTGGACTAAATAATTTATTGGTTGACTTAGAATCACCTGCAAATGGGAGAAATGAGCTTTCATGGAAGATCTTTCTGGCAGAAATCTTACTATTTCAGCTCAAAACTTAATCTTTGTTCAATGAAACCTTTCCAAGAAAGGCTTTCTGACAGAAAGCCTTGAAGGCTAACTTCTCCCAACAGCAAAACACCTGCATTTCCAGTCTGTGAGAAGAGTTTTATTTATTTTGTTAACCATAGCTCCTGGAAGTAAATTCTCTTCCCTTGTAAATCCCTTAGACCCAAGAAATGAAATCATAATGTCATTGTATTTAAGGGAAATTAAGTGCAATGCTTTATTTTTAGAAAGATCATCTTATAGTTGCAAATGTAAAGGTTAAAGTCTAAGAAAAACTATTTTTTTTGTCCATTGAATGCAGTTACCAATATTGTAAAAATCAGACAACTACAGTAAGCAGACAAAAATTCAGTTAGTACACATTTCTGTGATTGACAGGTGTACTGATGTGATAAATCCCGCATGTCAGGTTCAGCAGTGTGAAACAAAACAGCGTTTGACCCACGTCTGCTTTATATAGTGTGCACACATGTCAGCCTAATAGTATAAAACAGGATTGACTCTCTGTCTTGATGAGAATCGCTTGTTTTATGGCCTCTGCTGCCGTTGCTTCTGGTGCTGAAACCATCACAGTTAAAACCACGACTGCATCATTCTCCCTCGCCGCTATTATTCCACGAACACACACACAGACACACACACACACACACATCGTAAAGCATCCAAATCAATTTGTTTTAAAAACATGTTTCTCACAACCTTATTGGGTGGGTTTAAGAGATATATGATGCACCTTCAGCTGCAAAAAAGGAAAAATCACCAGCGCCTGGCGAGCCCATTTGTCCGGCTTGATGATGCGGTGGCCCTGTCACCGTCGCCGCCATTAAGGGTAAAAAAAAAAAATAGGGGGCTCGGGGTGACCTCACCCCTACATCTCACCAGCCCAGTGGTCCGCAGACCGCCTGCCACGCCGTGCGCGCCACGACCAGCGCCGAGCTCAGAGGGCATAAATCAAGATAATTCTCTGCACGCCTTGAACTCTGACCCCGCCACAATTCACACCAACATCAGGGGAGGAGGGGGGAGAAGGGGAGCTGACGCAGTGGGGGTAGATGGTACACTCTTAGAAAGAGGGGTTCCAAAAGGGTCCTTCCTGAAGTACTGACATTCTATTCAGAACTATTTGCTGCTGGAGATCCCTTTATTAAAAACAGGGTTTGTTAAGAGTTCTTTGTAAGACTATGTGTTCCATAAGAACCGTTGTCATCCAAAGGACCTTTAAAGGTAGAAAGAGTTGTTGAAATCCATAAGAACTCTTTAAACAGGTTTCTGGTAGAACCCACTGGGTGGGTTCTTGAGAAAACCCTTGGAATATTAACAGGGTTCTTGGTAGGACCCCACATGTGGGTTCCTGTTAGCACCCTTACAAGGTGGAAAGATTCTGAATAGATCCCTCAGACAGGGCTCTGGGTGGAACCATTACACCATATAAGGGTTCTCTGTAGAACGTCTAATAGTGGGTTCTGGGTAGAACCTGCCATAGATGGTCCTGAGTATAACCCTTTTTGTTGGGTTCTTGGTAGAGCCACCTGGATGGGTTCTTGTTAGCACCCTCAGACAGTGGGATGATTGTGGTTAGAACCATTACATCATAGAAGGGTTCTCTGTAGAACCTCTAATAGTGAGTTCTGGGTT
>JAJHUR010086935.1:0-26879 GCA_027495735.1 Lutjanus campechanus
ATTAATGGACATGAGACAAGTGACTCTACAGGTTAGGTGGCAAAAGTGTGTTCAAGAAAACACTGGATGGATGCAACTACATGGACGGAAATGAATGGAGTAAAAAGGTGTGGTTCTTATTTCCTCCCTGGACCAATCATCCACTCTCACAGCTGGTCCAATGGTGCGGGATGATAGATGCGGCCTTACCGATTCGATGGGCTTGTCCAGGGACGCCTGCTCCAGCTCCAACTGGCCCTCTTCATACTGGTCAAAGTGATTCCCACCCTGAGGGACACACATTCGAATGAGAAACACGTAACGTATTTACTGTGCTACATCATTAAATGACCATGATAATTTGCTACTCTGGCTTCAACCCTCCACTCTGCTACAGCAAACTCAAAGGTTTAAAACTCCCAGTGGGTTTAAAAATACAGCTAACACCAAATCGGCACCCAAGAATGGTGGTAGCATTGAATTTGGAGTTAAGTGGTTTGTCCCAGCCCCATTAAATAGGGACTAAACCTATTTAATATACCATCTATGGCTCCGACTTCTCTTTCTGACTCACAACTACTTATTTTTGCTCCTTTAAAAGCTTAGAAATATATAATTCAGTCCTGCTTGATTGGTGGTAGAGCTAGAACAATAAAGTCAAAAGAAGAGTTAGTATTCTGATAAGGGATAATTAGTGAATTTTCAAGCAAAAAAGCAGAATATTTCCGAGTTAGAGACACTGAGTTGTGAGGATTTGGCGACTTTCTCTGCCTTGTGTGATAGCACACAGAATATCTTTGGGTATTTTGAGTATTGGTCGGACAATAGAAGCTATTTCAAGACATCTGGAAAATTGTAATTAACATTTTTCAAATTGTAATTAACAAATTTCTGACATTCTGCAGAACAAATGATTAATTACTAAATCAGCAGACTAATATATAGAGTAAATATAATCATTAGTCAAAGTCCTTATTCGTAGCAATCACAGATGACTAAACACGAGTTCATACCATCAGAATCAGCTTTTGAAAACAGGACACTGACCGAGTTTATTTTCATCTCTCTGTTTTCAAAACAATGAGACAGCACTGTGCAAGGAGGCGTGCCTACCGCCTGTCACTCGCACTGAATAACAGTCATTCACAATGACTAATAGTCAATCACACAAACCGAATAATAGGACTGGAAAACACTGCAGCGGTTATATCATCCACAGCATAAGATGGTATGATGATCACGAGCGAGACTCCGGTCAAAACCAGGGTTGGGTTGATTAAGATTCACAAGAAGAAGAAGAAGAACCGTCTGTGAGGTCATGAAAAGTGTTTTGTTGCCTCATGTATTTGTGAAATAGATGCTTTCTCAAATGAAAGCAAAACATTACATAAATCAGATACTTTTTAAAGAAATATTTGTGAAGAATATACAATTTATTCAAAACATACATTGAGTGAAACAGCTCCACAGAGCGCAGCACAGATGTTAATCTCCAAAATATATATGCTACGACCAGAAATATGCAAATGTGTTGGTGTGTGTCCCCTATCACCCCCTCATAGCCAATTACATTTTCCAGTCATTTTAATTTAGACGTGCCTTCAATTTGTATCTCAGCTAAAAAAAAATTGTTGTGTATTCAGCTATGATCGAAACTTGACAGACTTTATTTCTGTCTTTTTATTTCTTGGCAAATTTATTCCAGCAGTGACAGCAGTGAAGGAAGACCCCCCCCCCCCTTTCCTTCCTCCTTGTTTGTTGTCTGAATTTGAAGCATAGCTTTACATATACAAATTGTTTAGGTGTGGGCTTGGTTTGGGACAGAGAATGAGTAATGGGCTTGCTGCCCTGACCAAAGGGAGTGTGTTTATAGAGCAGTTTCTGCCCTGAGACAGATGGCTTCCTCTCTTTAGCAGCAGAGGAGAGAAGAAGGTCATGTTCGTGAGTCCGTCTTCTCCTGACCTTCAGCCGAAATCTAAGATTCCAAAAATAGCCTGTGGTATTAAATTATTTACTAGTTTCTTGCAGTTAGCAATAGAACATGTGTAAACAACTAAACCTAATGTAACTACAAACACAATATTGGACATGCTGAGGTTTTATTTAATCTTTTCATGTATATTTGAGGGATGAAACATGCAGGGCAAGATATTTAATTTGCCGTTCTATTACTGAGGACTTATTCTTACACTGGCAGATTACTGACAAACAGTCTGCAGCTAAAGAACTATGCAGAAAACATTTCTGACAAAGACAAAGACAATGCTAACATCGGCTGGGCCATGCAAGATGCTTTAGCCCCCACACTCTCTGGGGGACTCTGGTTTTGCACAGATAAGCAACTGCTCAAATCAGCCCATAATAATGAGCCGATCTGATGCCACACTGGCAGTCATTAATTCAGATGAAACAGGACCCCTCATCAGCAAGAGTGAAGCTGGGGATTATGAGAAGGGGAGATGCAGAGGAAGAGCAACGGACTTATTTATGAACAAATCAATGACCCCCCCCCCCCCCCCCCACCTGACTTTCTGCTCAGAACGCTTAATGTTCTACCAGCTCAGCACCTCCCACCACAATGACTTCTATAGCTATGATCTTTGTTTTGTCCTCTGATGTACACTACAAGAGTACATTTCCATAGTTCTGCAACAGTGACATGGATGCTACGTTAAGAAACCAGAGAGCTGCTGCAGGCCAGCTCTGTGGATGCTCATAGATTGCCTGCTGTGTTTCTACAACTCAAGATTAGCCGCACGCTAACGCTCTAACAACAATGCAAATCAATAGAGTAAGACAGACAGAGCAGTTGGACTGGTTGTGATGTCGGTATGAGGTAGACCATCTGTGGGTGTTTCCTGCACCGTGTTGCTTGGCAGCAGGCTGTAGTCCATGGAGTCAGAGAGAAACTTTCTGAATACTGAGCATACGAATGCCTTCACAGCAGATCTAACACACAAGAGCTCCACTGTGCTGAGCCGGAGCTGCCCTCAACAGACTCATTCAGACCACACAGCAATTCACCTCTCACTGACAAAATAGCAGAATACTGGGCTCCCACTGGACACAAATACCGTGGGCAGAGAGGAAAAAACAAGCAATTTCACAAACTGCTTGTTATACACATGCTTAAACTTGTAACAGATTTCATGGCGTGTCTGGTGACTATTTTGCCACATCATTGCTGACTACTATGCTTGGGCGGTATCAAGGTATTGCAGTATATCAGGGTGTTTAGAAATCCCCATGGTTTGATTTTCAATACAGATGCTTCTTCCGTTTCTAATAAACTAATAGGCAGATGCTGTAATGAGGTGTTGTCGCACACAACACACACCACCAGAGGTCAGTCTACCAATCTGGCACTTTATCATGCCCTCACCAGTCACTGCCTTTTCCTACTATAGCTCAGATGGCAACTCTCTAACTGAGAAAATGCCTCCTATCAGCAGTGAAGGGAGCAAACAGGGCCCTTCCTGTCACATCGCTGTCGGGCGACCATCCGAAATAAAAGGGTCTTCGTCTCGGCACCACAAATTTGTATCTTAGTTGTGTTCAGCCTCTGCAGCTTAAAGCAGAGTTAACCAGGTAGCTTTACTGAGGAAGCTAAGCTAAGAAATCTGTACCGCAAATAACAACGGCACTATTCGCCTAACAGGGCAGGTTTAATAAGAAAACAATTTACAGGACATGGAGATGGAGATGCAGCAACAGCTTCTCTATATTTTCCCTCCCACATGTCAAAAACAGAACCAAATTCAAGCTTTATGATAACTACGAGAGGACACACTACCTCAAATGCAGAAGGCTTTTTAACCACAATGTTAGAATACTTTTTTCCCAACACAAATACTGTAATATATTGTATACCCCAGTGAAATGTCAGGAGGGTATGAAGGTATGAAAAATAGATGCAGCCCAAGCCTGCCTCTAAAACAAACAGCTACAGCAATTGTAGCAAGGTTCAACACTATTCCCTGAGATTTCTAAGACGATATATATTTCATGAATCACAAAGCCGTCAAATCATACCAGATCACCGCTGGCTTGTTTTCATGGCCCATAAATGATGGAACTAAATGCTGTCAGCAGAATTTAAAGGAAGAGCGGCTGTGTTGGTTCTGTTCAGATTATTCATCCAAGCCCTTCCACTGACCCTAAACATCATGCTGATTCAGCAAGTATCGTCTTCCTTCACATATCACTGGAAAATAAAAAAGCACACGAAGTCGCACAGATGAGACAAAGCAGCAAGTGTATCTTTACGGTCTAGTAATTATCTTCACATTCAGTTAGGTCTTTGTTTATGCAATAACATGACACCACCACTTTTCTAACAACAAATTACTGCAAAACACAGGACTAATTAGGGCTGTCACAAAAACAGAATTTTTAACTTACTAAAATACTTGTATAAAAAAAAAAAACAATACTTGATACCTCCTTCAATACCACAGCAACAAGAAAAACAAGGTCTGAGGCAATGTGGATTTTTTCTTAGCGCGGTGAAAAGGCTACATATTCCATGATTAAAAAATTCAACACCTTCTGTGGTTATTTATCCATTTATCCAACAGTTGTTGTCATTGTTAGCTGTCCACCTGCAATCCCATGATACCTTGAGTTGGGTCTTTCAACCAATCAGAGGCTGTATTTCTGACTTCTTGTATGTTGCATACGACATGCGCTGATCTAAAATTCACTGCACAATGAAACAACATGAGACTGACCCTTCAAAATCAAATTTGCAGCAACGAGCTCAACCCTGCTGGAGGCATCACGTGACCACAGTATTGCTGTTATTGTCACACCTCTAAAAACATTTTTTTCTTTTTATAGTTTTGGTACTTTTGATACTATCAATCATATTGTTTTTAATCATGCGGCATTAAAAAAGTATTTAAGTATTAACACTTCTGACAGCCTTTGTACTAATATTAAGGAAGGAATGACACATTTAACTTGCTCCTGAGACAACATGTGCTGCAGGCTGACACCTGATCGCACAGTTTCTTAAGATACTTTATTTGTTGCCAGTTCGTAGATAAGCCAATAATTATGTCAAAGAACTAAAAACCTGTTAGGTGGCTTATGGACGGATACAGAGTATGAATGAGGCTGGGTGAAGCAGGGAGATTATAATGCCATTTTAGGGATTCATGGGAAATAACTGTGATAAATGACTGGATATTTTGCAGTCTAGTCAGTAATGTTTTGTTTGGCTTTTACTGGGTGCGGTCTTAGATCATAGATAGGAAAAGGAAAGACAAACAGCTTTTACATGAGTTGTTAAATTCAGCAACTAAGCTCTGTTACTACCGTTGTACAAACACAACCTGAAATAACATTATGTCACAAAGATAATGTTATTAATGTGCAGAGTGGGGACATATTTATTGGTATAACTAATTAAATACTTATCAGTAACGCAAAACAAGAACGCCTTGTTATCATTTCACTGTGTTCAGCCTACTTTGTTTATTTCGCATTACAGAAACAAACTAAATCAAGGTGAAGCAAATTATTCAACAGCAAAAACAACAATGAAATGGTGCTTAATTATCAAAAGGAAAAACACACAAGCTATACGTTTTTATTAACGGAAAATCAACAAATGGGTGGCCAAGGACATCTGTTTATCTATCTAGATCTATGTATATCTGTACCCCACACTTGTTCCCCAAACGCTTTAAAGCAGTGATATATTAACGGTTATTTCAAATAATTTCATTAAATTTTTGAACCAACAAATAGGTGATTATAAATAGTTTATTTCAATGTGCTAACTAGCTGCAGTTGTTATAAGCGAGTTGTCAAAAATGATACAGCCATTTCTTGCTAACGCTACCTTGTCCAATGTGCGTACAAGTTAGCTTATCTGCTAGCTAGCTACCCATCGCTAGCATATGTCGATAAATAACCAAGGTCACTAACAACCTAGTTGGACTTGGATATCTATTTTGATGTTGCACGGTTAAACGGGAATGCATTAAGTTACAGTGCATATCCCATGACAAGAGTCAAATATAGCACGCAGTCCAACACGGAGACGTGAGGGAAGTTAAATTCAAAAGAGCCGCAGTGCACTGTGTTCACTAGCGTTAGCCTAGCTAGCTTGCAGTGCTAGCAACCGACATCTAGAGCGAAATGCACGAGGCAGTTTGTAATCATCCACAGCCGCCCGTGACGTTTTATTCCGTCTGTAAGCGCTAAAACATCTCGACATGCTAAAATATCTGCAAGTCGTCGGTCGTCTCGGCATGCATTACCTGGAAATCACGCTCTTCGTTGAATCTAGAAAATCTGTCGGCCATTTTCTGAACACAGCAGCAGCAGCTTCTCCGCTCGCTCCGTCTGTGTCCGACAGACAGAAGCGCGCTGTGGTGATGATGATGGTGATGATGATGATGATGATGTGCACTTCACAAACCCGTTCAGTGTTTGTGAATTCACCTTTCGCAACAGTTTCCACCAAGACGTTACAATGTTATCTGCGGTAACTTGAACACTGTAATGACAGTTAATTTGTATGTCCGGGGATCATTTTCTATTCCAGCTGATTTACACAGAGGTTTGTTTACAATCTTGGTCTGCTGACAGAGCTGATTTTTTATTTTCTTACAGGAAAATAATGGATGTAGGGGAGACTGGGGAAGGTTGCAACGCTTTTTGCATTTCTCTCAGTTGCCCAGATATTATTTTGTTCAGACCAACCAAATCTTTATATATTAAATTTTATATATAAATCTTCATATGAGACTCAGAAACCATCACTCACAGTTATGACACCTACTGCACACGTACAGTCTGAAAACATCAACATATTGCACGTGAATATAACCAGTCTATATTTCATTGTCATATTGCACATATATATAAATGGTCTGTATGACTTTAACATTTGCACATTTCATAAATACACACACATTGCATTTTATGTTGGATTCTATTTTTTTATATATATTTTTTTTCTGCATTTCCTCTTGTGCTGCTACCTACAAACCTCCATTGCAAAAAAAAATTGGGAAAAAACACAAAACATAAATACAATGGGGTCAAAGCTGGTTGTGAAAAAGACATTTTTAGAGCAGAAGACCAGGTGCCGATGACGTGAAAGACTAAAATTATGGGGGGAAAAATTGGCTCTATGCCATTTTTGGGATAATTGCTCAAACATCATTTTATAACATGGCCTTGAGGTCAGTGAGTGTCACTGTACATACCTGTAGTGGAAGGAATTCATAATCCACCTGCTACCACCACTGTCCACTTTGAATCCATGCTGTTAGTTACAGGACATGTCTTTGGACAACTAGGCCATGAGGACAACACAGCTCTCCCTGACATCAGCTGACACAAAATATTCACTTAGTTCTGCAGACATTTAATAAAGTACTGCAATTAAGTCAGTGAGCATGAATAATTTAATGATCTCTAACTCTTAAGCATGATAAAATATTCTGCTGGTGATCAGTGCATCATAGTGATTTTGTAAAATGGTGAGTTATTTCAATTTGTAACAGCCTGAGGAGAAGAGGAAGAGTTTCACATGGACTCCACCAACACAGGCTGAGGCCCTGAATGAACCAGGTGCAGATTCTTTCCTGATGCCCCCTCTGACCCCGCCCACTGGCTGCTGAGCCAGGAAGAAGCTCACAAACAGAAAATCAGAGAGGGATGTCAAAAAACTTTTAAAAAATCACAAAAATGTAGCTGTTAGGGGCACAATTATGAAAAAAAAATCACACATCAACCTGCTTTTCTTGAGTGCATTTTCAAATATTTTTGTGAAATATAATAAAAAATGTTGTAGCATTAGTAAAAATTACAGTAAGATATTAAATATCACTGCGTTCTCACTGTTTGACTGATCTGAACACAGTTCGAAACACTTGATAACGACCATCTGCAGAATGACTGTGTTGATGTTGTTCCCATGTGAATGAAGACTTGTGGAGATACAGAAGTTAATTGATTTTTCATATTTTGAAAACTTTAGAGTGATCAGAGTGGATCTTTGACTTTGGCCACAGGTTGCAGTGAGACAAACTTCTGTTGAGCACATTCAGCAGATGTGCTGAAGAAATTTCATCTGACAACATGTTTTTATTGAACTTCTAAAGCCACACAGAGCGCTGAACTCATTCCAGCTCCTCCTGGAGCCTCCTCCGTCTCCTGCTTCATTCATACCTACAGCCAGAGACTTCAGCTGAGATTTCCCACTTCTCAGCACTGCGCTCAGTTCTTTGAGGACCGACTGGGATATTTTCACACCGTTTCAAGCTGTAGGGTGAAGCAGAATACACACCAGTGTGATAAATATTTTGGTAAAGTTAAACTTATCACTGAAAAGTCAGAGGAGGATTGACAGAGGTTTCTAAACCTAAGTTTCTCTATTAGTGGACATCCAGGTTGCTTCAGGGCTTGGCAGAGCAGCAGCGCCCTCTCCTGGCCCAAATCATTCACTGACAGATCCAGACAGAGAGCAGTGGTCTGACATCAGTATTTATCTGTCAGCTCACTATCAAAGAAACTACAGTAGAAGAAACAAAAAAGTACACAAAAATATTATAGTTGCTTGCTCTCTCTACGGTGGCCAAGAAGTGCAAACGTACTAAACTCAAGAAAATACGTACAAATTAAGCGAACAAAACAAACCTAAGTTTAGAAAACATCTTCATTGATGTGACAGCACATGCACAGCCTTTAGAGAAGATTCTGCAAATACACAAAATGGCAAAGAAAAGACGCTAAAAATTAGTGAGCATGACATGGACGCGCTCGTTTTCGCTATGGTTTGTGCAGGGCTCAACAAGGAGACATTTAAAGACATCACCTTGGATTTTTTACATGACTTAATTTTGTCACTTTTCCTGCATGAAAACACCACAGAGGATTTTGGACACAGCTAATGAGACGTTCAGGTGTTTGTGGTTAATTCCACTTCTTCTCTGGTGTTCTGGTGGTGATTTTGACAAATACAGTCTCATTTAAAAGATTTAGATTTAAAGAAGTATTTTTTAAAAAGTCTGTTCAGGAGTGTTTTTTTATTGATAATCACCTTCCATTATCAATCAATACAAACTGTGGATCACAACGTCCCCCAAACACACTGACTCACAAACATTAGATCTTAATTTGAGATTACACAAATATTTCTGAACATCTTTTCATACAAAAATGGAAATCATCGGCTCCGTTTCAAAACAGAATAATGCTCCCAAACAGGCTACATCTTCGTCCCTCTGGTCTTCACATCCAGTCGTCAGCGGTCACTTCTTCTTGTTCTCTTTGCAGGCGACCACGTATCGCTGAGCCACGTTGAGCGGAGGAGAGTAACCGTCAGCGTACGACGTGTCCTCGAACAGCACAGAGTAGTCGTCCTGAGGCTGCAACAAACACATCCTGAGGTTAGTTTGGGAAAATCTGGGGTGGACTTGAACAGATTCAGCCTGAAAACTTCAGCACAATTTTAGTGCTCGTTCAAGACTTAAGTTTATTCTTTATTTTCCCTGCCTGAAATTTGGCTTGTAGCAAAACCAAACAATATCCAGTGACTTTTTCCTGCACCAGTAACGTGTGTGGGTTATTAATTTAAGAGCAAAGAAAAATATATCATATTTTGTGTGTATAGGACTTTTTTCTTTTTGATATCAAAGTTTAAAATTCTGGTATCATGACAGCTCTAGCGCGAACAGTCTCACCCTGTGTGGCGGAGTGTGGATGAGCGCCCTGTAGAAGCACGTGGTCTGTGGGTAAAGGGCCAGCACCAGCTGGTCCTTACTGAACAGGGCCTCGGGGTCCGTCTCTGGGTTGGCCTTCCACTGAGGCAGAGGGATGATCCGCCGCCTGCTCAGAGTGTGTCTCCTGATAACACACACACACACAGTTTCAGACACATGTCAATGAGATCTTCACTGAAACACTTTATCTTCAGGTCGTCCATGTTTTGTCTAAATGATGGATGGCTGATAACTTTCAACAATTAAATGAACACACAGACCAGTGGAGCTAAAAACAAAATACTGTCACAATATCAGACGAGACCTGAAAGGAACTGTGAAAGGGGGCAACAACATGAAGTGTAAAATGAGAAATAAAACATAAAGTGGAGAGGAGTGTTTCATACAGCTCTTTGAGAGTAAAATTCAAGCACTTTAATGACCAAAAAGACTCTCAAAGCCTTCATCATCACATCTAAATTGTCAGTGCGAATGCAGTTGCAAAAAATTATCACTGTCACATTGTTGTCTGACGTGAGAAGCCAGGAGACACCAAACAAATGTGGCAACAGGATTTTTTCATATTAAATATTAAAAGATTTTTCAAGGAGAATGTTCAAATTAAAGCGTATTCCTAACCTTGAAAACATAACGGTTAAAATTAAGCATTTTCCAAACTTTCAAGACTTTGTGTGTGAACCCTGTGACACAGGAAGGAGGTTGAAAACAGAGAAGACTGAAAACAAGATGTGATTATGAATATTAGAGATGGCAGATACGAAGCTATTAAAGAAAACTCACTCTTTGCCTTCTTCATCGATGTCGTCCACTTCATATCTGCAGGGAGAAGTGAAGAACAGTCACATCAGTTTGAGGAACAAGTTGCCTGGTGTCCTGAGAGTCCAGCTGTGATTTCACATCCTGACATCTGGAATATTTGCTGGGGACTCACTTGTTGGTGGAGTGGTTGTAGCTGACCACCTCAGCCAGGATCCACTGCTCGTCTCCGTCCACAGCCTTCACCCTCGCCGCCACCTTGTCACCCTGCTTAGCCACGTAGTCGCTGCTGGCTGGAGTCGCCCCGCACAGAGGAGGAGGGCTACAGAGAACAATACAGGGAGAGGAAACATTTGAGATTTTATTATTTTTCTCCATCATTGTTCAGATTTTAGTTGGTGTGCGGAGCAGCGTCTCTAGAGGGCAACATAAATGTTGAAACGTGACAAAAATACAACGATTCTTATTTTCAGGTGATTACACACGAATGAAAACATACTTTGAATATTATATTCCATTTCTGACAACTGATTCTCCGACATCTGACACACTGGACCAGAAACTCTGCTGTAAAGAAAACTAGCAGCTACCTCTCTCCTGGTTTGCCGATCCACAGTGGGAGCGTCATGGCCGACTGCTGGAGGAGCGTCATCAGGACGCCTCGCCTCATCGTCTTCCTGGGAGGGTCGCTGTCACTGTAAACTCCCGCCATCTTTGCAGCTACAAATAAAAATACTCAAATTATGAATCTCTTCACATTAAAGAACATAACTTGCAGATGTTACAGAGCAACAGTTGGATTTCATCAGTACACACATACCTATTCTCCTCTCCTCCAACAAAGACTTGATCTCTGCAATTTTATCGAGAGCGTGACGCAGAATGCTGCGAGAAATAAAGACAAACAAAGTGAACAAAGAGCATTACGAGTGTTAATTGCAACACTGTTAATATGTCATGAATGTAATCTGTTTTCAAGTTTCAAGACAAACTGAAGATTAGATTTTGATGTTTCACTCTGATGGTGACATTAGAGGAAAAAAAATCAGAGATAGATCAGGTCTTCCAGGGTTACCTGGACACCTTGTCTTGAACTAAAATGTATAACCTGTATAGACAGAATTTTTTTTAATTAAAAAAAAGTATCTTTTTAAAAATTTGCTAATACAGACCTTCAACCCAGACAGACACAGAATGACAGAAAAAGTGTATTTTACATCTACAGTATATTCCAGATGAACTGATGGCTGTGTGTATGGCAAACCCTTTGAAAAAACATTTGATAGATGTAATATCAATTGTAGATATCAACTATTGCATTACCCTCACAAACTCACTTTCTTTAGGTTTGAGGTGACATTACTCTGTCACCTTAAACCTAAAGAAAGTGAGTTTGTGGCGACTCACCTGCACTCAGCCTCAGCATCTGCTTTGGCTGTGGTGTACAGTCCCCTCAGCTTGGTCCGGTAGTACGGAGAAGCTGAAGGAGACAAAAGATTTGAGTGAGTGAGGACTCACAGAACAGTCTGTAAACTCTGCATGTTGGAGTGAGGACTGATTGTCTTCCTCACATAGTGTTTGGAAATAGGAAAAAAAAAAGACTGAGTTCACAGGGTGGTGACTGACTTTTGTTTTCTGTCTGCATCCTCTCATGTGTTTTCTGAATGTTGAGTAGATTGTGTTCACTGCGGGACCTCTCCTCCTGAGAAGAGACAGACATGGTAGTTATTTGGATTTGTTTAACTTGACGCGATTGATCGAGCATCACACTGTCACAAGCCACTGACCTACCTGGGTCTGTTTGATGAGCTGATGGAGCTCTGTGAGCAGCTCTGCAATCTTGGTATCAGCTGACATGTCTGCACCTTCAAGGTTTTGGCATCAGACAGAGTCTCGTTAGAGCAGCATTGATGCAGACTAAGGCTGTTTTTCAATGTTGCATGTTTAGAACAATACATTATTGAGTAATTACGATATTGAAAGTACTGTAAAGATAGAAAACAAAAAGAAATTTGGTTGGCAGCATGGTAAAACCAGACACTGACTTCTTAATATATACATATATTTTATTTCCCTGTGGTATCGTTTAAGCACTAGTATAGTACTGAAGTTTAATCAGTCAATCAATTACAAATGACAAAATGTAACACAAAGTGCTTCACACAATTAAAGAATAACCCCACCCCCTAAGCAATTACTTCGTTAAAACTAATACACTAAAATAAGAACAGCAATCATTAAAAACAGAAACTTAGGAAACACTATCATAAGAGAGGAAAAATCAGAGACAGAATAAAAACTCAAAACAGAAAATTAGGTAAATAAATTACAGTGGGAAAAAAGGCAAATGAAAGACAAACACCACAAGAGAAAATAATAAAATACTAAATGATAAGGTGTATTTTAATGCATAAAATAAAAAATAAAAGACAACTCTAATACAGACAAAATCCCATGAATATAATAAGTTATTTTAAACGCACGGGGCAGGACTTTTGATGAAAATTAATAGCAGCATTTTATAGGACAAAACAAACTGTATAATAAATTGTAACATATGGGACACTGAATGAAAGCCGAATAAAAAAGTAGATCCTATCATTTTAGATTAATGCCTTTCTAGGATCTTATGTCTCCTAAACAATAATATTTTTTTTGAATAACCAGATTTCTGAATGGAGTTCGGGGTAAACTTCTTATATTCGTATTGAAGCTAAAGCAGCATTTCGGTGGATAAAAACTTTAATTTAATATATCAGGCCAAAATGCTGATGATAATAATGTTAATGAATGAGTCTGGTTAACGTTACAGCTACTGAAGTGCTAACGTTAGTTGACGTGTTTTCGTTGATGTTAGCCTGGATGCTAACCAACGAAACGGTGATTTGTGCTCGTTCAACAGAAACATTAGCTGTTAGCCGTGTGTATTTAATCTCTGTTGACTTAATTATTTATCTGTTTATCAACACAACAAGTAGCACTACTTACCGTGTTAGTTTCTCTGTTTATTTATTAGCGACTTGCTAACTACACATTAGCTTCTTCTTCTTCTTCGTTGGTGTAACTGGGGTAGTCTGTGACACACCGCCACCTGCTGGACGAAAAGTGCAGCTACAGGTTGAATTAGGTTACAGGTTAATTAACAGCGGCAGGGTTATTATAATTAACTAAAATGAACGTTATTTATATAGCACTTTTCATGCACAGAGCACAGCTCAAAGTGCTTTACAATTCCAGCACAACAACAAAATACAAACACAAAAAAGTTAAAGACAAAGAAACAAACAACAATAACAACAACAGAAGAATTCAAGTAGAAACACAAGGAAGAGGATGTATAAAAGAACTAGCCTATAGGTCTACAACTGGTTATAGGCCTTATTAAAAATATATGTTTTCAGTTGCAGTTTGAAGCTGTCTACTGAGTCAGCAAGTCTAATGTTTAAAGGCAAGGTGTTCCAGATTTGGGGGGCATAATGGCTAAAAGCAGCATCACCAAAAGTTTTTGTGGTTAAAGAGCGGCTGTAGAGGATCTAAGGGTTCTTGGAGGAAATGGGTACTAAAATTTAGGTCAGAATCTAAAATAAATACCGAGGTTTTTTTGGTTTTTTTGGTTTTTTTACATGCGACCGTGTGTGTGAGGCTAGATGTCCCAGGTGAAGAAGAACAGAGTCTCGCTTATTCTTAAGGCCAACTAGGAGGATCTCAGTCTTGTCTTCGTTTAACTTTAAGAAGTTGGTGCTCATCCACTCATTAATGGCTGACATACAGCTAGTTAAGTTGGATAGAGTACTTGGGTCATTGGGGCTCACAGACACATACAGTTGTGTGTCATCAGCATAGCCGTGGAAATTCACACCATGCTGACGGATTAAGGTTCCCAAGGGCAGCGTATATAGAGAGAACAGCAGAGGTCCTAGAACACTGCCTTGCGCTACACCATAGTCAATAATTGCTGCTTCTGATATACATTCCCCAATCCTGACGAGGAATTTCCTTCCAGTAATGTAAGATTGAAACCAGCTTAGAGCAGTACCAGAGAGACCAACCCAAGTCTTTGGGGATTTACTCAATCATAGCTGAGTTGGAATGACTTAAAAAGATCCATGCAAATTGTTACCTTAATTTTTTAAAGTTGAGCCAGGAGTTTTGGAGATATCGGCTGCTCAGTTTGTGGAGCTCAAAGAGACAAAAAATACATTTTAAAAACTCCACAGCAATGTAGGAACTACTTTCTCTCTGCAGTAGAATCTACTAGAACTATGATCTTTTGTATAGAAAATCGATCAAGTCAGATCCTGTGTTTGTTTTTATTTGTGTTTTATTTGCGATATCTTTGTGTTTCTTTATGCTCTTCAGGATACAGGATGTGTTGGTGGAACTTTGTCCTGCTCCAGATGTCATCATGTACAAACTGTTCTATCATCACTCTGTCGGCAGATAAACATCCTGTGAATTAATGATTAACGGCCACTGGCTGTGGTGTGATCGTGGCCCGGCCCTCAGGCTGAGGCCACGGCGTTTATGAATCAGTGTTATCAAACATAAATATAATAAAAACACACCTTCACATAAACCCAATGAGCTCATTAACTGCGAGAACTCCTACAGAATCAAATCAGTTTTATTTATATGCTGCAAAATCATCTCAGAATCTCAGTGCACCTTTCACACACTCCAAGAAATAAGGTTCCAACGGGGTTCTTTTCGAAGGAATGAGGTTCTACACTGAACTATTTGCTTCTGAAGAACCCCTTTTTTTAAATTATTATTTTTGGTTTCTAAAACTCAAAGATTCAAGTTTATCTAACGAAGAAAAGTAAATTATCTCAACTAAAGAGTATAGCTCAGCAAAAGTTAGAGGTTTGAGTTGGGTTCATAACCTTTTTACAGTGTAAGAACTCTTGACAAACACTTTCTTGAAAAGAGGTTATTCAGAAGCAAATGGTTCTGGGTAGAACCTCCGCCCTTCAGGAAGAACTCTATTAGTCAGTGTACAGTAGTGAAGAAGGTCTACTGCAAGTTGCAGTTTCTGTTCCAACCCAAAATGATTTGACTTGACTGGACCAGAGCTTCAGGTTGATTTTCAGGAATAAAGATTAAAGTCTAAATATGAGCAGTGAGCTGCAGTGACTGTGAACAAAGTGATTATAAGTGATGATTATTCATTAATCATGAGTGACCTGTTTAAAACCAGGTTAAAATATCTGTACACTTGGATCAGACCATAAATCTGACACACTGGTGGATGATATCTTATCTCTAACCTGCTTTACTGTGTTTGTGTGTGTGTGTGTGTGTGTGTGTGTGTGTACTTTGGGTGTGTTACAAGCCTGAGATGTGTGTGTGTGCTCACGCCAAGTTCCTGCACAGACAGAACTGAGGGCAAACTTTCACGGTCCAGACAGGCCGGCTCATATTTCTGCAAATATTTACTGAGTCTACTGAAGCAGGAGGACGGAGAGCAGAACGTGACTGCAAAACTGCAGATTAACATGAAAACACAGAGAACAGAGAACAGATCCTGGATCAGAGTAAAGTGATACAACTGAAGAAAACTGATGCTGTGTTTTGATGAAAAAAAAAAAAGCAGAAATAAGAGAGGATTTATAAACTCCTCCTCTTCTTCTTCCTCCTCCTCCTCCTCTCTGTTATGACTCAGTGTAGTGTGACTGCAGCTCCATGTTTTTTTCTCTCTCAGCAGTTTGTCCTCAGACGTCTCTCGGCTGTAAACAGTCACGTCACACTCGTCTCTGAGCTGCTGCTTCTCACAGGAGAAACGACCTGTGATGATGAGTCAACAATAGACTCATGAGATGATGATAAAACTTTTCATCGATAAACTCATCACTGTAATGACTTTATAACATAAACAGTCGTCATAAAAGTATTTAACCTTTGTTGTGTCTGTCTCTGATCATTTTGATCCACTTGGTTATAATAGATTTAAATAAATGTTGCTGCTGTTGACAACAAATTAAGTTCATTAACTCAAATTAACTACAATTTTGTGGTACTGTTGTACTTTACTTCAAAAATGTACTTTTTACTTCACCACAGCAGTAATAAAACAACACGATCATTCAATATTCACTCTTCTTCTATCTATCTGTACATTGACATTTCTGCCAGTGAAAGAAAAAAATATTCCCAGGACAAAAAATTATGAAAAGAAATTATGAAATGAAAAGTCAAAATTATGAGATAAAAAGTCAAAATTACGGGATGAAAAGTTAAAATTATGAAATAAAAGGTCAAAACTATGACATTAAAGTCAAAATTATGATGTTAAAGTCAAAATTATGAGATGAAAAGTCTAAATTTGGGATGAAAAGTCAACATTATGGGATAAAAAGTTAAAATTATGGGATAAAAAGTCAAAATTATGACATTGAAGTCAAAATTATGAGATAAAAAGTCAAAATTATGAGATAAAAAGTCAAAATTATGGGATAAAAAGTTAAAATTATGGGATAAAAAGTCAAAATTATGAAATAAAAGGTCAAAATTATGACATTAAAGTCAAAATTATCAGATGAAATGTCATAATTTTGTTTTGTTTAACAGCTACATGCACTGTAAGCAGAAAATTCACCTTAGATCTTTCATGTAATCATGTATTATATTGACAGGTTTTGTTAATTGAATGGATCATTTCGACTCAGAACATGAAAGAATATTTAGAGGTTGTGAAGAGTTTGACAAGAATTGAGAATGAAGTCATCAGTTATAATCATGTGCAGGTGTGCAAACTTTAGATAATTATATTTACTCTTCTTCACACACGTGCCAAGAAGAGAAAAAGTGAAAAGAGAAAAGCTGTAACACTGAAGTAAAGGTTTAAATGCAGCTGTTTTACTTCTCCTGGAGAGTTTTTCTCTGCAGTAAATGACTTATTCTTTCTGCTCAGCGGCTGAAACCGGAGCGGTCACTGTAACATGTGCAGGATATTTTGACATGAGATGATGGAGGACAGATGTTATGGTCTGTAATTACAGCAGGATGATGTGAGGATGAGTGGATTCAGAGCGTGACGGCATTTTTCCCTCCACTGTTATAAAACATGTTTGTGTTTACGGCTGCACCAGGCAACATTTATTCTTTAAATCCACTCCTGTGACTGTATTACAACTTCTGACTCATCACAGGCTGAATGTGTCTCAGAGTTATGAAACAAATTCTGATTTTCTCCTCTAAACCTCTCAGATAGGTCCTCGTAACTAAAATTCCAATATTTCACAAGAAATCAGCAGAAATGAGAGAAAATCAGAAACAAATGAGGATCAAAACAAAACTTTCTTTCATTAAATCTTCAAGAAACACGTTTCTGCAAACACTTAAATCATTTCACACAGATTCTATTGCATGTTACTGTTAAATGATCCAATAAACCTGTGATATAAAATGCAAAACATGCATTATTTTTGACAGGAGGCAGCTGTTAAGCCATGTGCATGCAGTTCAGTTTATTTCTCTTCTAAAACTCTAAAAAAAAAATACTGAGACATCATCATTTTTCTTTTTAGTTTTGTAGCTTCTTGCAGGTTTAAATCTCCTCCATCTGTATCAGATGGTTCATTCTGCTGTCATACAGTATAGTTTCCACAAAAGTTTCCAAAGTTTAACTATAGAAAGTTTGTGGATTATTTTCTGTAAACATTAATACGAACGTGCAGCGGATATCGAGGTCAGGCGCGTTTTCTCTGCGCTTTTAGTCTCTGATAAGTTCAGTCCAAAGTTAGTTCTGCATGGAAATGTCACTGAGATAACAACACACACAAACACACACAAACACACACTGAGGTCATTTGGACAAACTGAATCAGGTCAGGGTTGTGTGAAGAGTGCAGCTGCTGATAAACAAAGAAAACAAAGTTGTTCTGATGTTCTGCAGAAATGAAGGTCAGACCCTCAGAGAACGTGAACACAGTCACCAGATTCCATGTGCTCTGATTAAAAGATCTTAAATTAGCTAATTAATACATCTTATATATCCTGTTGCATCTGCAGGATTCATGTGCGCAGGAATTGATTACTTATTGACTGAACAGCCCTTTAAGGAAAAGCAAAAAGGAAAAGTTTCAACTGCAGCCATAAAGGGTTCTTTGGGTTTGGTTGATAAAGGTTCCACTACGAACCCTTTCAGAGGGTTCTACCTTGAGCCCAACTTAAAGGGTTCTACCAAGAACCATCTGTGAAAGGTTTCACTCAGAACCCTCTATGAAAGGCTCTAAAGAGAACCCTACCATGTCATATTAGTTCCACCCAGTGAGTTCTACCAAGAACCCTTTTATATTACTACTCAGAACCTGTTTTATATTCCAAGGGTTTTATCTAGAACACACTCAGAGGTTCAGTTATATACCAAGGGTTTATCTCAAACACACTCTGGGGCTCTACCAAGAACCTTTTTATATTTGAAATATTTTATTTAGAACACACCCAGGGGTTCTATTGAGAACCTTTTTATACTCTGAGGGTTTTATCCAGAACACAGAGGTTCTACCTCTGCTCTGTTCTGAAATACTTAGTCTTAATACACTTAATATACTGATTAAAGTATTGAATATTGTACTTTGAAAATTAAAAAATAAAAATTTCAGACTTAACGTAATCTATATGCAAAAAATAAATATATACATTTTAAAATATATAAATAAAGATGTGCAGAATACAGAATAAATGTGAAAATAAATGAAAACACACATAATAATTCTTTTATATTTTGTTATTGTCCTTATGTTTAAACATTTATGTATTATTTATTCTTTTTTATGTCACTCTTATGACTCCATACTTATGTTATGGCACATTTAGCTGCTAAAATGATGCAACATTTCTGCAGCAGAAAGTGGAAACCTGCCTGTGGTGGGAGTGTCTGTCTGTGTCTGTGTGTTTGTGAGGAGGAGGAGGAGCTGCATGTCTCCGTTATAAAAACCCTCTGAAAGCTCTGGACAAACAGCTTGTTTTTGTCCTCAGCCAGAAGACAAGAAAAGAGACACAGCTGCTGCACGTCCAAACTGTTTTTGACGAGTCTTTGACTGTTGTTGCTGTTTCTGAAACTTTGACAAACTTTCTCTGCTGGAGCAAATCTCGGAGAAACAAACATGAGTCACGTCGACGTGAAAAACCTGAAGCCCACCAGCTTTGAGGACGAATACTACGACCAATATGAATATTATAACTTAACCGATAAATACGCAGGTGAGGTGATGACGTTTCTCTTCTCGGCTCTCATGTGGCTTTTCTGGTTGTTTTTTGAAAGTGAACTTTAAAGTAATGATAAAATGTTCTTTCTTCCTCACAGAGGGCTCAGCCCGTAAAGGCAGGACAAAGAAGGAGGCCAGTGAAAACACCAACAGACACAACCCAGCTGGACATGAGCGAAAAATTGTGGAGAAGCTCCAAAACAGCGAGAAGAAAGCCAAGGAGTGAATACTGAGGTGAGACTGATTTTATCCTAAAACCAATGTTAACTCTTTGTTTATGTCTGTGTAAACATATGCCGAATTGAACAGTGGCTGTTTATATATGTGGCTGGTAAGTTGTTGAGTCATTTTAGTTCTCTATACTTGCACAGCATCAGTAAAATCTTTAAATTGGCAAATATCTGGATGACATCTGGTTTATGAAACTTAAGAGTGCTGGCCATGTGCAACTTCTCCTTTTAGAATCCACACATTTTAACCGTTCCTCCTCCACAGTACTCAAATCAGCGGTTGTGACTCTAAAATTGCTTTTATACAAAAATAAGTGTTTGTTTTTTATTCATGCATTAATAATCCCAGCCGATTTTGAGAGTGCTTTTTGTGTTTGAGGATTGTCAAGTCGCTTAATCATTTATCTTCACGGATACTTTAAAATTGTCAAGTTTCTTAATGACGTTTGGCATGTGAAACTTGAGAATGTAGCACTGGGTACATACTGAAAATGCAAGTGTTGAAGACTAATTCTTAAACAACAAACTTTCCGAGTGGAAATTTCCCTGACAGTCTTTTCCTTGAACTACCCATCCTCCACAGCTCAAGTAGCCACAAGTGGACGTTGCTGCCAACCTACACAAAAAAGTTAACTCTTTGCTGCGCCGAATTCGAGAATGTTTATTGTCTTTATGACTGGTCAAGTCGTTTAATCATTTTATCTGCTTCGTACTTAACAACTTTGCAGATACTTTAAAATTGTCATGTGTCATAATGAAGTTTGGCACAACTTGAGAAACTTGAGACTACAGGGCCGATGATAAGAGGGACTTCAGTGTTGAGGGTTGATTCATAATTATGACAAACTCTCCCACCTGCAGTGAAAAAAGTGTTTACTCTTTGTTTATGTCCATGTAACCCTGTGCCGAATTTGAGAGTGACTATTGTAGTTAATAAATAAAGTTGATAAAGTTGTTTAATCGTTTTATTTGCTCTGTGGTTTCACATAGTAGACAATACCTTAAATTGGCAGATTTTTGAATGATATTTGGCATATGGAATTTTTTAATGTTCTTACTTGAGGTTCTACTCTTGGACAAAAATCTTTCCTTAAACAGTCCTGTGTGTTGTCTGTGAGCGGTTTCCGCCCAGCCTTGACCCAAATGTTGATTTTGTACTGAAGGAGGTGTTTAACTCTTTGTTGACCAGGTTATAAATTTGACTTTTTGACTCATGTGATTTGTGCTTAGTGACTCACTACATCCTTTAAATTGGCCAATTTGCAAACGACATTTGAAATATGAAGCTCTGTCTAAAAGTTTTTGTATTTTATTCAATTATTTGATTTCAAGTCTGCAAATTTAATTTTTCTTAATGATGGCTGAAGAGTTAAGGTTGTGACATTAGGCTTAATTATCTATACACGTGTATAGATTATTTGTTATTCCTTCAATATGGAATCATAGGAGTGCTATAAAAAAAGAATAAACATTTATAATAAAATAAATGTCAATAAAATGAGAAGTATGGAAGTTTTAAGACGAATCTCAAAATATAGATTAATTAAGCACTTTAATTATTTTTAATTATTTGTGTATTTATCACATACAAATTACTTGTCTATTTTTAATGCCATTTATTTATTGTTATCCCATATTATTTATCTTTTACTTTTTTTGTTGTTGCACTCCTATGACTCCATACTGATGAAGACGCTGCAGACTCTCATGAACTTTGACATGTTTTTATTGAACAAACCATAACTCAGAATCTTACTTTTCTCATCCAGGGCGACTCGGACGGCTTATCCTGGAAACCGACCACGGCCTCCTTGGCGACAGAACGAGATGAGATGGCAGGAGCGTCCTGAGCTCCGATGGGCGGGGTTTAACCTGGGCGTGAGGAGGAGCCCACAGATCCAGATGTTCCAGCTGCAGCCTCAGCTGGCAGATGTTCATCGTCTGGCCGACTGGCAGCAGACTGTGGCTCCTCCCGCCGCCTGTAGGTGTTGTAAAGCACTCACCTGTGGTGGGGTACACCTGGTCGCTGCTCAGACCAGGATGGTGCACCTGTGATGGTGGTGGTGGCAGTTGGGTGATTTTCGATGTGTTGACAAGTTTTTGATGGATTTTATAAAGTATTTTTACTATTAAAACTCTTTTAAATGACTTGTTCTTGTAGTTTTTCTTCTTCTTGCAGGCTTCTTGTGCAGTGATTTAAAAAGTTCAGAAACATGATGAAAAAGCAAATTAATCATAAATAAATCCTGTGTTCTGACTGGATATTTAACCTCAGTAGTGTTTTGGTGCAGATCAAATGTGTCCTGATTGAAATAAAGTAATTTTAGGCTGCTTGTGTTAGGTCGGGGGTCTGCAACCGGTGGCTCCCTGTGACTTGGACAAAAATATATGGAAATGAATATTTATTTTTTAAAAACATTTTAATTTTCATTTGCCATTGTTATAGTTTTTTCAAGGCAACGCGCTGCCCTTTACAGCAGTACCTCCCAACATTTTTGTTTTTCACAGATAAACAGGTGAATTGGTAACAGGTGACGGCATCATGAGTGGGTTTTAAATGAGCATCCTTGAAAGGCTCAGTTATTCACAAGCATGGATGGGGTGAGGTTCATCTTTGTGAAAAACTGCAAACAGTCCAACAGTTTAAGAATGTTTCTCAACACAAACCTGAAGGAATTTAGAGATTTAACCATCTACAATCCATAATATCATTAAAAGATTCAGAGAACCCACAGAAATCTCTGAAAACCAACATTGAATCTCTGTGACCTTTGACCCCTCAGGCAGAACTGCATTTAAAACTGTAAACTGTTTTACACAACATCCAAACTTTTTTTTAAAATCAGGGTTTGTACATGTACTGGAGTAGAATTCTCAAGTGTTATTAAATACACAACCAAAGTATATGATTTGTGTAAATTTACTTAGTTACTTTCCACCTATTCAGAACATTTCTTATCAGGTGAGTTGATGACTGCTCTGTTGTTTAATCAGATGCTGCCCTCTGGTGGTTCTAGGAGAAAATACACACTTCATCTGTCAGGGATCAGTGAAACAGGAATATTTTAACTTTGGCGAAACATTTCGAATCCTTTGTCTTAATTCTGTCTTAAACACGTAATAAATTAGTCCAAGTGTTCACCCACAAATACAGAAACACAGCTGAAACCATCTGTCCATCCATCCATCATTTTAATAACCGAAAAACATCAGAAAATTGCAACCAGCCCTTACAGTTAAACACTGTTGACAAAGTCAGTCTTAGTCTCAGTTTTTCCTAAATCTGATGTCAAACAGGCCTGACTGGATAAAGCAGGGCTTCCAAAGCTTTTCCACAGATGCACATTTAATCCACAGACAGTTTGAGAGGATTTTGAGTACTTTTTTACTTTTACCTTTGCAGAAAATAAAGTCTTCATTGTAAAGATGACATGATACCAAACTTCTAAATTTAGATACCAGACTTGAATAAAAATGCAATACTCAATACCTCCTAGGTACTCAAAATAAATACATTTATATGTAGCTTTGGACACTAAAATTAATAGATATTATACTGTTTTAAACACTGAACAAGTATTCATAGTCAATCAGTGATCACTATAAATTACCTTATTTCTTTCCTTGTTGTTCCAACCTCCTAAAAGGTGATAAAAGGTGATAGAAGTTATTCCTTCTTCTGCTGGGGACCCTCTACAGTCCACTCAAGGACCCCTGTTGGTCCCTGGACCCCAGTTTGAAAACCACTGGTGTGAAGCACAGAGACCAGCGTCTTATTTCTCTGAACGGTCCTCTGGAGGACACTGAGTCAGTCTAACACGTCATGTCTTCAGTGTGATGATCATCATGAGGACGCTGTGGCTGCCTGGTAGATTCGATCCAGCCAGGTCAGGTTTATCAGCGTCAAACGTCTCCAGCTGAACGTCAACGCAGCTCAACTTCCACCTGTGGAGCAAAGCTTCGATCGACCAGTCAGCACTGAAACAACGAGGAGGAGGAGGGTTAAAACAGACGTCAAACCACAACATTCAGGACAATTCATCTCAAAAACAGGCCTTGTTGTGAGCAGTTTCATGTACGAACTACTTTCTTTCTGCCCTAGAATCTACAGGAGCTGCACTACAGGCCAGAGGAAAATATGTAATCTTGATTTTGGGGTGAACTGTCTCTTTAAAAAGTGGGACATTGTTGTTGTCTGAGTGATATTGCACCTTCTCTCCTGGTACGTGGTCCAGAACTGGGCTCTGGGGTTTCTTCTTAGAAGAAAAGCAACAGTCACCAGAACATCTTCAAAATCTGAAACAGGTTACAAATGTTTAGTCACTCGGTTCACATACATACGACACGGCCAAAAGTATGTGGACACCAGGGTTGTCACTAAGTTTATCAAGTTTGAATTAATTAGAATGACGTAACTTTTTTTTGTATTTATATTTTTTTTATTTTGTTATGTGTACTGAAAAGAACACAGGGTTTGTTACTGACATTTATCGATGCTCTGTGTATGTTTTCTTTTATAATTTTGTGCCGTTTTAACTGAGTTTGAGCTCCAAGAATATTTTGCTTCTCAGTGAAATAAAATAAAATTTAATAATGTTACTGAGAACACCGAGAGCAGGATGCAGTTTTATTATTCCTGGGACAAGTTGTCTTCGATTTTTAATTAATTTGACAAAAAACAAACAAACAAACAAGGAAGTGCAGCTATTTTTTTCAATTTAAACCTGTAGTTGAAAGCAACCAGTTTTTCTTTTTTAAAATAATAGCTGATTTATGTTTGTGATTGTTACTTTAACATTTTATTTTGGTTGGAGGATGAGAGATGTTTCTCTTCTGGTTTCACTCGTTCTAACATTGGTGATCAGGTCTGACTCACAGTCTGCATTCCAGCTTGTACCCGAAGGGCATCCACAGACTTTTGGCCATATGTTGTTTGTACTGTGGTTTACATGTAAATCATGTTATTCTGTGCTGAACCAACCTTGTGGCTCGTAGAAAACATCTGATCCCAGGACGATGTCCAGCTCAGGAAGCAGAGTGAGGTCAGGTGAGACTTCCCCCCAGGTGAGACCCAACACGGGCACGTCACGGAGGCCGTTGGCATCACAGCTGCGCCTGCAGTTCTCCAGACACACTGGAGTCTTAGCGCTGTCTGACAGGATCACCTTTGCCCCGCACCTCGCAGCCACCACACCTGGCAGACTCACACCTGCACCGAGCTGTGGAGAGAGACGTCAAAATGTCCACAGTCTTCGGACAGGATGGGCTTTTCCATGAAATGAAATGTGCTGCTGCTGCTTCTTCTTCTCCTCACCTCCAGCACCGTCTTGTGTCTCAGCTCTTCTCTTCGTGTCCACAGATACTGAGCCAGCACCACGGCACAGGGCCACACATACATGCCATACTCTGGATCCAGAACCTGAAGACAAGGATCACAGTTTAAAATAATTAAAATAACTAAACATAAATAACATATTCAGCATTTTGGGGATGTCTTGCAGCTTAGCTTAAAAGCTTAATGATGTTCCTTTAATGGTTGCATGGCATTTCTATTCATTCATTTTTCAGGCGTTAATACCTTGATTTTGTTAAGGCACAGTACGGCAGCAAGAAACAGCTTATTTGTGTCACGAGTTGCGGTCAGTTTCACACAGCAGTATATAAACTTAAGAATAACATTATGTTAAAAAAAAAAACCCTCAAACATACCTCGGGGATGGAGACAGAAAGTGACTCCTGTGTGTTTTTCTTGCTTTCTTCAAACGTAAAAACTTTGTAAGCTATGCTGGGTGTTCCGGCTTCACTGTGGTCCATTGTGCAGGTTACTGCTCTCTAAAATTACATAACTCTGACTCTGTCTTCTGATTAGAAAGTCCTAGTAACCAATTTCATTCATAATTGTATTGCTATTATAACGCTTGCAACCACGCTCGTATCTATTTCCGCATCTTCCAAGAAGAGTACTTTAAAAGCCAATCAAATCCAAGTAAATTCGCTGGCGGGAAGGCTCTTTCTACTTTCTATCCAATCAACGTTTTGCTCTTGCGAACGCTGTGGCCAATGAACGTTCTATTCCTGCAACAGGGGCGGGCGCCCTATGATGTCAGTCGGTTGCCTAAGCATTGTGGATCGTGTCTACAAGGGAATCCCAGACCCGCGACAGATCTCGCGGGAGTGATCATTTTAACCCTAACTATAATCTTTCCCTCATCCCTAACCAGATGTCTTCTGTCTCTGTCTCTCTTTACAAATCATAATCACGGCGTTGGCGCACCATAAGACATTATGAGTTTTTACAGCATTCAGTTTGGAGAGACAACGCATACTAATCTCGCGAGAGTTTAACAAATCTAGGGTTCCCTTTGAGGCACGACCAATTATTGTGTCGCCTGCCAGCCAGCTACCAAGCTTTTCTTGCTAGCTGTGTATCAAACTGTACCGACCAGGCAGGTTTTAAAAGTGTTCTCACGTTTGTTGGTTAGACAGAAGGACGTGTTGAAGACTTTACATAAGTTGTGGTTTTGTTGTCTAATCAAATACATAAGGTGAGGCTGTGAGAACAGCGCAGCTAGCCAGCTATCAGTGCAGGCTAGTGAATGTGTTTCTGTAGTAGCCGCAGGTTAGCTCGATAGCTAGCTGAGCAGTGATAACACACGTTTTCTCTTTAAAGCCATCAGGAGGAGGAATGAACCATAAGAGTAAGAAGAGGATTAAAGAGGCGAAACGGAGCGCCAGACCCGAACTGAAGGACTCGTTAGACTGGACAAAACACGGCTATCATGAGACTTTCGACCTGTCACACCTCACCGTGAAGGTAACTGTCAATGTAGCATTCGTAGCTAAGCTAACAGCAGCTAGCCGCAGCTCACGACAGGAGTGCAGTTTGTCACGTAGACACCGAACTGCTGCACGAGCCACCGGTGTTTCACCAAATTATCTCATATGATTGGTTTAATTTTAGA
>JAJHUR010086936.1:8639-25198 GCA_027495735.1 Lutjanus campechanus
CTCTTGCTCTGCTCATAAAAAGAAGAAAAATACAACAGAAGGAAATGAGATGCTGCTCCTTTGATCCCCTGCAGCTCGAAAAAATGGTGCAGGGAGGGGACTGTGCCTGTGTGTGTGTGTGTGTGTGTGTGTGTGTGTGTGTGAGTGAGGGTTATATCAATACACACATGCAAACACACAGGGGCCAGGACATGCTCACCTGTCCAGTGGCCATGCAGTGACTGAGAATCTAATGATCATCATGTCTGATTAGATCGTCGTTCAGCCTCACAGTGAGTCAGATCACATCAGAGCAGCGGCTGCAGGTTTAGTCACACTGACAGTTGTGAGCTGGTTAACTGCTGCTCAGATGAATGACTCCACACCAGTCACACTGTGCTGGAGGACGATTTAAAGGGATCTGAAATAGACACATGGCGGCATAGAGAGATACAGAGAGAGAAAGAGAAGTGGCGATGAGGCAAAAGAAGCCTCCTTGAAATCTGTCTTTTAAAAATCAAAGGGTGACACAAGAATACAGACATCCTCAAGAGAAACAGACTGAGGATATGTGTCCAACAATCTGAAAAACCTCAAACACATCTGACAGGCTGTCATCATTCATGCTTCTCTCTATTATATTGCCACTTTTTCCCATTTCATCACAAACTGTAATTTCAGCACCATAGTCTAATAACAATAAATAAGACTAAGAACCTGCTGATAGCACAGCAGTGCTTTGAGCTCACAGTGACTCTACTAACATGCTTTTGTTTAGCAGGTCCCAAGTCCTAAACTTTGAGTTTCCAGTCCTAAACAAGTCGTAACGTATGTGAGTTTCCAGCCTCACTGACTTTCATTTCATTTCATAACAAAATCAGTTACAATTAAACAGGCCTGACTCAGTTAAAACTGGTTTACAGCAGGTTCCTGTTCTGCATAAAAGACAAAATCACGTCACAATACAGACACAGTCAATGAAAAACAAAAACAAAAAGACAAACAGCAACACAGACATTCAGAGAGGTGAAGACTTAAATGAAGTGGGCAGATATTATGGGTTAAATCGGTGGTTTCAAGTGTGTCCGTCCATCAGATAGTATTAATACTGTTTATACGCCTGTTTGAAATGTGTTACAGAGGTTATTGTTCGCATGGCAGACTGATCTCGTGATCCCTTCCTGTCTCATGTTGTGTCTTGGAACTAGATCACTGAGTGTCGGAGACATGTTATTGTTTTTAACCTGATAATACAAATTAATAGCTTGATTATTTGTGAAAAGTCATGGTGTCAGAATGTGAAAGTGCAGTGCAGTGGTGAGTCAAAGGAGGAAAGTTGCAGTGAAGCTCTATTGTACAGTCTTGCTACTGGTTCGGTAATTTCCTTTGTGGTGAGGTACCAGACTGGGAGACAATAGGATATTGTTGAAAGAATTATTTCATGTAGAAGTGTGTTGGAGACTGTATGAGTGAGATAAGGTCTGATCTTGTTATAAACTTAGAGTTGAACTTCATTAAACTATGAGCGTGATTTCAGTAAGTGAGATGTGAATCGATGAATACTGCAAGATATTTGTGGGTTTCTGTGATGGTTAGTGTTTGACTTGCAAAGTGAACAGGATCCAAGAAGGTTATAGATTTCTTATGTGAGTGATTTACAGAGTTACTTATCTGTTAAGCTAATGTTAACTAAGCATTAGCTCGCTGACTATGTTAATAGATTCTAGAGTGCCCCCTGGGATGTTATTCTGGAAAAATATGTAAGTAAGTATGTAAGATAATTTTGCAGGACAAAAAAAACAAAAAAAACATCGCAATTTGTCATAGGTTTGTCATAGTTTATTTCATTTTTATGTGAAACTGCTAAGCGAATGACATCTTAAATCACAAATGTGAACCTCATTCTGGTGCTAGAGGAAAAGTCAGGGGATCACCAGAGTCAGCAGGAAACATTCAGTTCATCCATCCTTCTGTCTAAAAACCACTGAAAAAACTAAAATATTTAATCTGTTATCTGACAGGCTGCCATCACTCATGCCTCTCTCTAGGATAATGTACTTGTCTCCATTTTATTACAAACTCTCATTCTGGCAGCATAATTAAAGTTTTGAGGCTTATAAAGCATATAACGCTGTCAAAGCAAGAAAATGAAAAACAATATAATGGCAGATTAAACACTTAAGAGTGAATAAAAATGCATTTGCAGTGTTTTTAAGCAGTGTGCTGAACATCATTCAACTTTCATTACAGAGGAGATTCAGACAGACAGATGGAGACAGGGGATGAGGACGGGGAAGAGACAGACTTAGAGCAGATTTAAAGGGATTTCTGCTCTGTTTTAATTTCACTGCAGATGAAGACACTGTTTTACCCTTGAGCATATATGTATACATAAAACATGTCAAAGGACCTGCTGGACTACATCTTGTTTCGACCTTGAATCTGTCAACTCATACGGCTGTAAAACACACAGACATATGTCCTTTTATATTTATTAGTCATGCTGGCAGCATGGCTCTGGATGGCAATGTCCATCTGTTTGTCAGCCCACCACTTTGATCCAGAATGAACCATTTGGGTGGTTTGATAAATATATGACAAAGGGTAAGTCAGCCTATTGGCCACAACCAGTTTTTTTTTTCAGCCACGTTAGCGGCATGACTCTTTAGGGATGGTTAGTCAGGACACCACGAGAGTAAAGACTCAGATGTATCAACGACAAAGGTGGCAAAAGTACACTTATTCTGTACTCAAGCAGAAGTACAGACACTTGTGTAAAAAACTGGTAAAAGTAGAAGCGTTGATTCAACTTCTTTACTCGGGTAAAACTGAAAAAGTACAGGCTTTGAAATGTACTCAGCTAATGTACTCGTATAACAGCAAAAAGTAGTTAAGCAGCAACGTTTACTGAACCTCTTGTTACTTCTTTTACATCGTTTTGGTCTTCATACGTCTTGTTATGCCATTTTTGTTTTCGTCCTGTTGTGTCATCTGTCTTACGACATCTTTGACATCGTTTTTGTCTTGTTATGTGTCCTTGTTACATCAAATGCATCGCTGCTTATTTAAGCATTAAGTTTTCATCCTGTTATGTTTTTTACATAATTTTCTTTTTGTTACGTCTTTTAGTCATTATTTATTGCATATTACGTGGGGGGCCGGCAGATCTTCCCACCAAGCACTTAAATTTCCTAAATTCTGGTGAATTTTTATGCACCAATTGTGTGCATCAAAATATGGTGGAAATGTCTTATTTTATGTCTTAATTATTTTATGTAAAGGAATAAACAAACACCAGCTGAAAATTAAGAATATGTGGAATATAATGCAATAATCTTAATATATTAAAGAGTATGTAAATGTCCAGTCAGTCAGCTCACAACTTAATTGGTTTTGAGATATTTTGAAAAAAAAAAAAAAAAAAAAGTCCTACTATATGACTTCCTCCTCCTCAACTGCACATAGTTCCCTCCTCTTTCTGTTTTATGACAGATTGCAACCATTGCCTCAGAGGCTGCATACAGCCACCACCTACTTTACTGATGGTGTTTACTCCTGTCTCTTATACACATCTAGATGTGTATAAGAGACAGGTGGAATATAATGCAATAATCTTAATATATTAAAGAGTATGTAAATGTCCAGTCAGTCAGCTCACAACTTAATTGGTTTTGAGATATTTTGAAAAAAAAAAAAAAAAAAAAGTCCTACTATATGACTTCCTCCTCCTCAACTGCACATAGTTCCCTCCTCTTTCTGTTTTATGACAGATTGCAACCATTGCCTCAGAGGCTGCATACAGCCACCACCTACTTTACTGATGGTGTTTACTCCTGTCTCTTATACACATCTAGATGTGTATAAGAGACAGGTGGAATATAATGCAATAATCTTAATATATTAAAGAGTATGTAAATGTCCAGTCAGTCAGCTCACAACTTAATTGGTTTTGAGATATTTTGAAAAAAAAAAAAAAAAAAAAGTCCTACTATATGACTTCCTCCTCCTCAACTGCACATAGTTCCCTCCTCTTTCTGTTTTATGACAGATTGCAACCATTGCCTCAGAGGCTGCATACAGCCACCACCTACTTTACTGATGGTGTTTACTCCTGTCTCTTATACACATCTAGATGTGTATAAGAGACAGGTGGAATATAATGCAATAATCTTAATATATTAAAGAGTATGTAAATGTCCAGTCAGTCAGCTCACAACTTAATTGGTTTTGAGATATTTTGAAAAAAAAAAAAAAAAAAAAGTCCTACTATATGACTTCCTCCTCCTCAACTGCACATAGTTCCCTCCTCTTTCTGTTTTATGACAGATTGCAACCATTGCCTCAGAGGCTGCATACAGCCACCACCTACTTTACTGATGGTGTTTACTCCTGTCTCTTATACACATCTAGATGTGTATAAGAGACAGGTGGAATATAATGCAATAATCTTAATATATTAAAGAGTATGTAAATGTCCAGTCAGTCAGCTCACAACTTAATTGGTTTTGAGATATTTTGAAAAAAAAAAAAAAAAAAAAGTCCTACTATATGACTTCCTCCTCCTCAACTGCACATAGTTCCCTCCTCTTTCTGTTTTATGACAGATTGCAACCATTGCCTCAGAGGCTGCATACAGCCACCACCTACTTTACTGATGGTGTTTACTCTCATCACCTCTGTGAGTTGCTTTAGTGGTTCATCAAAATTAAAGGCCTCTGCTACGTTTCAAGTCTTTACTGGGGAAAAAAACAAATGCAGGTGTTATTTAGGGTGGGCTGCATCCCCCTCTTTGAAATCTATGCATTTGTTTATTTTAGTGAAATGTCTTGATAACAATTGCATGTATTGCCATGAAAATTTTTTGCAGACACTCATGTGCCCCTCAGGTTTAATTGTAATTACTTCGGTTCAGTTGATGGTCATTTAACGCCATCAGCAGGTCATAATTTCAGTTTTCTATCACAGAAAGAACAAAATTAATGTCCAATCAGCCTCAGCTGCACTTCCTGTTTAGTGGTGTTAGTGTTTAGCCTAATAAGGTGTTTTTAAAGCTGCAACTAGCAATCACTTTAATCATTGATTAATCAGTTAGTTGTTTGGTCCATGAAATGTGAGAAAATGGTAACAAATGTTGAACAAAGCTCAAGATGATGACTTGTCTTGTCTTGTCAAATGTCTTGTTTTGTCCACAACTCAAAAATATTCAGTTTAGTGTCAAAGAGGAGTAAAGAAACCAGAAAATATTCACATTTAAAAAGCTCGTCCTTTTTTTTATATATATATCAAAAAATTACTGAAAACAATTAGTTGTTTGGTCCATAAAATGTCAGAAAATGTTGAAAAATGTCCATCAGTGTTTCCCAAACTCCAAGATGATGTCCTCAGATGTCTTGTTTTGTCCATAACCCAAAGTTTAGTGTCAGAAACGAGTGAAGGAAGTAGAAAATATTAATTAATTTAATAGTTGATTAATAATAATAAATTTCAGCTCCCAGTGTTTTATGTTTGTTGTTAGGTTTATTAGTTTATCCAGCCGTCCCTTTGTTGCTCACAATTTATTGATTGATTGATTTAAAGACAAAAAGTGAATGCACTGTGCATGGTAGTATCTCGTTCTTTATTTTATAGTTGTAATCCTACTAATGATCCCCATTTTATGAAATGTATCTGTTATTTGATTGTCTTTTATCTGTAACTGTAATGGAATATAATTAGGTTTTTTGTATCCAGATTACATAATTTTGTTACATGTAATCTGTTACTCCCCAAACCTGATGCTGACATTAGCATTTAGCTCAAAGCACCACGGTGCCTCAGTTTTCTCACAGAGGGAGACAAGGAGAAAAGATAAGCAGCTTGTGACTGCATGTTGTTGTCTTTCAAATTATATCCCACACTCTGCTCTGTTGGGATGTAAAAGCCATCAAACCCCCTGCGATCACTCCTCTTCCCCTCCTCTTCCTCCTCCTCCTCCTCCTCTGCAGGTTCACTTTATAGCCGTGGCTCATTTCTACAGGGTCATGTTTTGTTGTATAGATCTCCTTGGTGCTATGTTACCCTTGAGGCCTGTATTTTTAATGTGTTGTATCCTCACATCAAATCTCAAACTGCATTTGCTTTTTTCAGGCTGATCCCACTAAGGTAGAAACAGTCCAGGATGTGCTGGCAAGGGCAGCAGCAAAGGGCCTCCTGGGTGGAATAATTCCTGAACAATCAAAACCTGGTAAGAAGGGAAAGAAGAATCGCGCAGCTTCAGCCAGCAGCAAACCTTCATCCCCCTCAGGCCAAGAGAGACAGGTGGGAGGGGACTGTGTGGATGGGGAAGAGAAGAAAGGTGAATGTGATGAGGAGGAAAGGAAGGATGGAAAGGAGGAAGGTAAGAGTGGAAAGGGAGGAAAGAAGAGGAGAGGGCTTAAAGGGAGTAAACGAAAGGTGAAACGACGATCCAACAGGACTACAACAGTCTCAAAGACTCACCCCAAAGGCCACAAGAAGAAACCAGCAAAGAAGAAAGTCAGCAAGAGGCGACTGATGAAGAGCAAACCCAGAAGAATACCTCGTCTGACGCTGACGTTAATGTCCTCTGCAAAACCCTCCAATCACTTGTCTCCAATCACAGCCCTCGCACACAAGATAAGTGAAAATGCAACGGCTAAATCACAGCACACTGTCGTTAGCAACCCGTCCTCTGCCCGTCCTCCCCCACCGATTCCCCATGGAGCCTCCAAGCAGCTACAAAGAGAAAATACCGAGCAAGAGAAAACAGTGAAGGATGCAGCTAAACCAGAGAGCCTCTTAAAGGCCCGAGGAAAGCTGCTCAGACCCAAGACAGAGGCGGTGACACAGGACATGTCCAAGCCTGCAGATTTCATCCTGCCACCCATTGCCTTCCCATCCCCGAGCTCTCTGAGCAGCAGTTCTCTGTCTCAGCATCCGTCCCGGACCTCCAACTCTCAGTTCACCCGAATATCTTCATCCTCCTCCTCCTCCTCAGTCTCTCTGCCTGCACTATAGAAACATGGGCGTCATGATCAACAATATAGGAAACTAAACTATTGCCATATTCTGATGCTGTAGTCAGTGTTATCATAAAAGAAAAGTAAATTATTTAAATTATTTTTCAAAATTCAGTTATTGTGTTAATTGTTCTTGTTTATACTTATATGATCAGCTCAATACTGTGTACCAGAATGTATTTAACTGACTTTTACATCATAAGATGGCTCCTTTTAAAAGTAATTTAAATTTAATTGGACAAAATAAAAATACTTAAAAATGAATTTTTACCGTGCGAGGCAGCTGGATTCATGAGATCAGGCGAGACTCCATCTCGTCAGGCTTCAAGGTATCCGACCGCTGGCAGCTACAAACGTGGTTTTGTGTGAGCGAGAAGCATCCATGAAGGTGTTGATCTGATTGGTTGAAGTTAGCCCGACAGATGGTTCATCCAATTACCTACCAAGTGGTTTTTTTTTTTTTTAAAGTGCCTGCCCTTTTCCAAAAGGTTTCTAAGGACGACTTCCCAGATGGATTCTGTGCAGCAAACTGGTGCGTCAGGTTAAATGAATGTAGCTGTTTGGCTAATTTCTTCATCTCCAGTCTTGTGACTCCGAATACACTCTACAGAAATACACATACACACTTCTGCTCAAGTGTTTAGTCAATTAATCAGTCAATTAAAAAAAAAGAGGACAATTTTAAATATTGCATAATCGTGGCAAGTTATTACTTATTACTCAAAATTCATTCTTAAGATTTGTAGCATATAGGGACTAAATTATTTGGGTTAAACATTTTGTTCTTTTTGCTGAAGGGAGGGAAGTCTATGTCTGTCTGTAATTTGTAAAATTAAAATCCCACCTCAAATTATTATACTATTATATTTTGCCAAACACAGAGGTCATGTGATAATATTAGTCCAGCACCAGTCAGCATCTTAGCGATTGTTGGCAAGACTTTTGTTTCCTCCGTGCCTTTCAGCCTCTTTCCCAGCTGAGAATTATGGAGGATGCATTGGCAATTATAAACTAGAGACCATCTTGTGATGGGATCAGCCACGACACAAATCAACATGTTGGCCACGTTCTTCATTTTGATCTCAACCACACACCTGTAAAAGTTTTATGACCACAGAGTGTGCGATTGTGATGCTATCACGTTGACAAAATTTGTCCACAGACAGACAAACACCTGGAAAGGTAGTCAAAACCACTTCTGTGATAATTCCAATTCCACTGTCAGTGTTCCCACTACAGTAAGATTCTCCAGGACCACATTTTGCCATGATGACAGACACAGACTCACAAGGAGAAAACAATAACAGTGGTGCTGTTGCAGCTGGTAATAAAAGTTTTGACAGCATTTTGGTTGCAAAGTCAGGTGGCTCATCTCACTGCACAGCATGGAGACACATTCACAGAAAGAGTAAAAGAAGATGATCAGGTGGATGTCATACATAGCTGCATGTGGTAAGGAACATTTTTCTGTCTTTCAACATCTTTCCCAGGGGATCGTTTCAGTACATCTGAGTAAAATACAGACTTCACTTATTCCGTGCAAATGCACCACACCAAACAGAGATGGGGTGTGTGTGTGTGTGTGTGTGAAACACAATGTTGCCAGTTCCAAGAACTACTGGACTAATCAAATCAATTAAATAACAAAAAAACAAATAAATAAATAAATAAATGATGAAAAAGAAAGAATTGCAGCCTAGATGCACACAGACACACAACATCCAGGTGTTCTATTTTATAATGCTGTTTATTCTCACAATTGGTTACATTGATAAAGTGTACAAATCAGTGAGCAGCAAACGGAAGCCAACACATCCATCTGTGGGAAATGTGTGTGTTTGTTGTTGTTTATGTGTGTGAACTGGACAGAGACGCTGGGAGTCCACTGCTGTTACCACCATTATCTTCCTCCTCTTCCTCCTCAGACCAGCAGTGGGCTCCCAGCTCTCAGTGCACTGTACAAGGTGAAGATATATTCTTTTATTTCTGCAAAGCGGAGCTTGTTGTAGCCTTGTGAGTTAACCAGGGACTGAGACAATGACACAGTCAAGAGACTTGACTTGCCCCAACTAATAAAATCAGTATATACCTTTATAAAATAGAATAAATAAAATAAAAAATATTTCTGTTCAGTACATACAGTCGTTCTTTCAACCATCCAAGGGCATGCAAGGCTTTTTACGACTTTCCATTTCTCGAGATCAAAAGAATGCATAGATAATTGCTCAGTTAAATTCAGTATCAACTTAATTGACAACTGTGAAAATTTCCAATCGTCTCTCCTCTCTTGTTCATTATTTGCTCTCGTATTTTTCTTATCTACAACAATGTATATCAGTATTTTACACTTTGGCCATTTGGTGAATTCTCAAAAAAGGCATTTCATTACAAGAAAATAATAGAAAACTACAGACATTCAAAATGAAAACATAGCTTATAACAATGATTAATGCCAAATGTTACATTAAATGGATATTATGTACACACATAATTTGTAATTTCATTCACATTTCAACATCCGTGTGACAAAACAAAGTGATGTGGCTGAAGTTTTCTCACCACAATCTCAATTACACTCCTAGCTCCTTAAATCTGTGTACATAAAGGGTAGAGTTGAAAAGCAAGATGCACCCACAGTACAGATGTAACAATTTGACTGTTTGACCGCATTTGTGTTTTCCAAAATGTCCCAACTTTATATAGCTCCATCAATTGGTTAATTACATTCACTCATTTATAAAACAGATTCTTGTAAAAGGAATCTTGAATGTGCAGTTGATGGCTACACAGACAACAGGTCATAGCTGCTAACATTAGCCTCAACTCTTATGTAGCTGCATCCAGGACCACCTGACAGTGGGGGATACCACCCAGAGGACACGAGAACTGAGCTTTTCCTTTTTTACATAACCTGTAAACACACAAAACATAGTTATCTACAGTATTATGCTTAATATTACTTTCTGTTGTCTGCTATACGGATGTGTTCAATATGTGATCAGTAGATCACCATCTGTAGGACCACGCTGATAAGTCTGGCCAGTCACGACAAATTATGGGTACTCAATTGTCTGCACGGAGCATACACATACACTCTCTAATGACGAACAATTTACATCACGCATAACCTTGTGTACTCGTGAACATGGAAAGTATAATACTGGCTTAAGCTAGTTAGCATGGCTTGCTAACAACTGCAGCTTAACATTAGAGCAGAAAGACACAGTTTACACTTTTGCTCATGTTGTTGGTTTTATAAAGGTGAAATAAAGAAGATACAAACCTCCAATCTATTTGCATACAGAGTTAGTCTTCCTACAGACCCCTGCACACTGTTCAACAAGTGGAGTAATCCAAAAGCTTGACAGGGTGGCCACATGATTCCTAAACTGATAAGAGAATTGATGTCCCATGGAGGGTTTAGGTAATGGTCAGTTATAGAGGTTTGGTCTTAATCTGGTGTCCTGCATCCAAGATAACTCCCGGGGGGGGACTTTTGTTATTACCACACATCCGAGTTTGTCAAGCATGTAATAATGAGCTAGCAGTGTTGAATTGAGATTCGTGTGAGAAAAACCACAGAAAACAGACCAAGAGAAGAAGACCAAACGTGGGCTTGTGGCACTGATGAAAACAGTCATACAGTAAGGAAGAAGGCGATGAGAAAACAGAGAAGGCGCATTCAAGTGAACAGAACCCTGGAGACAGACAGATAGCAGCCCAGGGAAGTCCTGTTAATATGAGTCAACATTTCTCTCTGTTGGCTTTCCTCTGGAAAAAACAGCTGAGGCTGGAGGTGAAACCTGTCTCTCTCCTTCTCACCTCCTCGCAGTTCAGATCTCAGCTGTGGACAAAAATCATTGCCACCATTGCCCAGGTACAAAAACACATTCCCCCAGTCTTCTTCTCTGCATGATTCCTCAAGCATTTACTTGCGTTGGCAATCCCCTTTTATTATTGGTGGACATGAAGTCTCTGAGGACTGACACTGAGGTGGGATTTAAAGGAATAATCGGTCACAATTTCCTCCAGCATGTATATCAAAGAGCAGCAGCAGTCTAGTACTGTTTACCAGAGAGCAGAGGAGGGAGGGCTAACACTCTGTCCATTCCTGCAGCTCCTCCTCCATTATGGCTATCATCTGTCATTTTCCAAGGGACAACAAAAGAAAACGGACAACAAGCAAACTGGAAGTATATGAAGGATATTTTCGGGTGAAAAGTCACCACTCGTTTAGACCCTCCAGGCTGATTCTTGCACAGTTGAAGAGAAAGAAAGAAGAAGAAAAACAAAAACGTGGCTTCGGATTTCTCACCCCTTCAGTCTCTGAAAGCAGCAGCAGTGTATTGATATAATCTAGAATGGTTCACTTTTATATAAAAAGTTCATGCAGGATCAGTTGAACAGGTGAGTGTGTGTAGACTGACGGTCAAACCTCTTTAGTCTGTAGCAGCGTCCTTCTTTCATTCATTCATTACACACTGATTGGAGACATAATGGCTTTCATGATTCCTTCCTTCCATTTACTTCAGACTACTGAGGACAATGAGAAAGAGGGACAGAGGAGGGGGGAAGAGCCACTACAGACTAACAGGACAACCAGGTGGATGACAGGGAGGTGTGGCCAGGTGTGCAAGGTCATGCTGGCAGCACAGGCACAGACACAAATACAATAAGAGCATGGAGAGATAAGCAGTTTGGGCAGCGTTGAGCTTGCTCATCACACGTGTTGTACTTCCTACTTCTTCAATTTTTGCACTCTTCTCCTCACTCCTCCTCTGTGCTGAGGGGGATGAGAGTTACTTCTATGTACACTTTCACCTCGACGATGATCATTCTGTGGTTGTTCCTTCCTGACAGGGGAATAAGAGTCTATATTCGTCTCAGTTTATTTTCAGGGAACAGATTTGAGCTTGAAATTCCAATTTTACTCCAAAGAAAAGCGAAGGAACTGTGACAGGCTTTCCCAAACCCCGGGGCTTTGCTGTGTTTCCATGGTTACTGGGGTCTGTGATGGCGATGGGTTTTGGCAGCGATGCGACTGGTTACCATGGTGACTGGGGGTTTGTGGCAGGGAAGTTGGTAGGCGCTCAGCCATGGTTACTGCGGCAACTCTGTGACGGGTCTCTTCTGTTTGAGGGTGTCGATGAGAGACAGGACGCCTCGCTTCACACTGGTCGACACCCGGCGGGACACCGAGTCGCCAGGGGGCGACGAACCACAGGCCTTCTGGGAGGGGGGTCGAGCCACCAGACACTTCTGATACCGCAGCTAAAAGACAGAAAGTAAGAAAGAGACGTATTGTAAATAATAGAAAGTTACAGCTGCTGAGTACACAACTGTGGCAGTGTGTGTGTGTGTGTGAGAGAGTTTGTGTGTTGGACTGGTGCAGGCTTCTAGCTGTGATCAATAGTAATGATTAATGATTCTTATAACCGTGAATCAGTTTTAGTGTGTGTGTGTGTGTGTGTGTGTGTGTGTGTGTGTGTGTGCGCGTGTATGTGTGTGTCCATATATCCAAACTTGTGATGTGTGATCAATAGCCTGGCCAGCAGTCGACTAATCTTGTGACTCACACACAGTGCAAGGGCAGAGGAAGATGAGTAACCTCTACTAATGGGATGCATTATAGCAGAAACACCACAGAGGGCATTCTGGGTTGTGATTATGGACAATCCAATGATAAAATAAAAACATTATAAAAGGTTTACTGCGGTTATTAACTCAATGTACATGTGTCCTCTTTGAAAACGTATGTAACCCAATCTAAAACGCTTCACTTTTTACAGAAAATCTATCCAAAATGACTTGCAAAAACATTCTCTGACATCTCAAGACATCTGAGGCTGAACACACACTTAAGGTGGATTCTTTGATTTGAATGCATGTTTTACACCAACAGTGCTTTGACGGAGGGCCCCATTACAGTCTGAATAGAGCATATGGTTGGACAGTAAAACACCCATCTGTCAAGACTGAGACTAAACTACAGGCAGGGAAAGTGGGGCTCTAAGTGTCTCTGTCTGTCTGTACTTTAAGTGATGATGACCTTATTTCCAACACTGGAGCATTTTGCCTTGAGTTCAATTAGGAATAAAGGAAGAGGAAACCTTTTAATAAGAGCAGCTGGTTTTAATTAGATCATGCATTTAGCATAAAGTGGTTCCTATAAATCTTGAGTTTTATGCTTGAATGTTCTTGAGTCCTAAATGAAGTTTAGCTGAAAAGTGTTGTTTCTTCTTACCATGAAAAAAGTCAATGTTTTTCATCACAGAATAAAAGCTACAATATGTACCATTTCCACATTAAAATGTCTAAAAACGCTGGACATGTTATATATTTTGTTGAGCTGTGTTCTTACATTATCCCAAATGTTTCAACAATGTCCAAATACAGAGAAATTGATAATTTATCCAAGGTAACCGCACATTTCCCGTTGGCTGTTGCTAGCTAGTTGCCAATTGGTATAACTTCCGGGAAACAAACACGGGATACGTCAGAGACTCAGAGAAGGAAGTCAGCAAACATGACCAAATGTAATGTGAATAAAACTTTAATATTACCTTGTCCGTGAACATGATTTCTGCCTGAATCAAATTAGAAAGATTTTCATCAGCTATGCTGGCCAGTTAACAAAGACAACTACCATCAACCCATGCTACTTCAAGAAGTCATCAAACTATATCTTTTGTTTTTGTTTCAATGTGAGAGAGACCCCTAGCAGCAGAATTTACATATTGTGTACTTAATGTACATGATTTTAATATATTTTTTAAGTACTTTCTAATCCCCCTGCAGCCTCGAGACATGTGTGGTCAATTTATACAAATTCCAACATGAATTAGTTGTCATGATTAAGTTACAATTATACACATTATAATTCCCACAATTAACCAACAACTCCAGAGATTCCTTTATTTCTTCAACATCTCCTCCACTCAAAAAGTATGTGTTATGTTCATGTCCTCTAAAATGTCTGACCTTGACTATACTGATTTGTATCTGTGCAAAGTGTCACTAGAGAGGTGTTTTCACAGTCCTCTACTGAAGGGTGAGATGTCTACACACTTCCCTAAAATCTGAAATTCAAACATACCCAAGCAAGCTAAATTTGATACATACCAAAATCAAACGTAAATTGCTCTAATTTTTAGATGAAACCAGTAAAAAAAAACCTGAAACCTCCAGCACAGAGCATACTTGTCACTACAGAGAGTAAGAATTAGTATTAGATGTATCAGCCACTGCCAGTTACAAGCTAACAAACAACAAAAACAAATAAATGGATGGTTTCCAGAGTTAAAAAAAAAACTTTTATGTGGAAAAACCACGTTAAATAAAATATTAATCATAGCAGACCTTTTTTTATACACTTTAAATTCTGTCTGGAGGGGAACTTTAAGCAACCTAGTCAAAATTGTCTCAGTGTATGAGTCATGTTGTCAGCTCTGTGTCTTTTTACTGGTGACTCACCATACAAGCTGCCTGTACGGCCTCTGACACATTCCCGGCGTTGGGCTCACACCAGAACACGTGACAGTCAAAACGATGGCCGCCAGAGTCCATGACGAAGGCAAACGTGTGCACGTCACGACCAACGCCCATGAAAGACAGGAAACGGACACGACACTCCACCAGCACTTCCTCTTCGTCCTGGTTAGAAAGGTGTATATGTGTATGAGATCAATCGGGAAATCATAGGATTTAAGTATTCCCCCTGAGCAGGGCAGAAAAGGCATTACAAAACTCAATATTGAGGGAATTTACAAACATCTGATGTTTTTTTCTGCGCTTGGTTCATACAGGGGAGCTGCAGCTTCCTTTTATAAACAGGTCCACTGGCAGATGGTTTTTAAGTGCCGTGATGTTACAGCTGAAATTCATAACTTATTTAAAAAAGGACATTTTATATCATCTGCATGGCTGAATGTTGTTAAGATTTAACACTAATATTGATGCTGTCTATGAGCTACATGTACAACTCTGCCTCATTGCTCAAGGTAGCTGCTTACTATCTTTCTGGTTGACAGTATCAATACATTTTGTTCAATCCAGAACACAAGCGACACGTTTTCCATCATTGTTGTAGTTTCACACATTAAAATCAACAGTAAAACGCATGTAGCAGATAAACTTTATCTGCTAGACACATCACCTTATCTGACAATAGAAAATGTTACATCACATTACTAAACAGAAGTTGCAGGCCTGTAACAAAGTCACAGTCACTACAGGCCTTTTATCAGTGAAATCTATTTTGCACAATGTATTTAAAGGTAAAGTGAGTTATACTAGCCATGTAGCCACAGAAATAAGCCAGGTTCTCTACACAGGGCCACCAGAAATCAGAAATGGTGGAAGGTTGGACTTTGTGTTAGCCCACAAAAAAACATACGTTATAGAAACATCAATGAAAACCAAGATCCTTAGTGAATACAAAAGCCTAAGTAAATAAGTAAACAGGGGTGATGAAACAACCTCACCAACTGGCCTTTGAATGCTCTGCCATCTTTGTTGTCAATGATACCGCACTGCAATAGAGTGCCAGAATATATAGATACTTGTAGATTTCCACTTTAATAAGAAAATGGTGGTTGCTACCTTTGCTTATGAAGGAAGCTGCCTCAATAAATCCCATGTCAAACCTCTCAGGTTACCACAAGTTTTTTGAGGTTGTTTTATCATTTTTTATTTTTCCACACAGAAGGCAGCAAAAAAGAGTGATGAGATGCAAGGGAAGTTGGGGATTGTAGCTTAGCAATAACATATGTGTGTCTGACCTTGTCTTTGCTGATGGTGACAGTAGCATCTGCCACATTCAGAGCTACAGGAGTCCAGTCCTCTTTGTTGGAAGAACCAATTAAACTGTCTATAGCTCCATTCAGTATGTCCATGCCTGGAGAGGATGATGTTAAAAACAAACAAAAATTAAAATCACACCCAAAGTTAAACTATCAACATTAACACCAACCATGTACTTTACATGTCATTACGATTACAGTATTATGTGTGTGTTTGTGTGTCAAACTGACCTATTGGTCTGGCCACAGGCAACATCCCAAGGTAGAGCACCTGAAACTTCTGAACCAGCTCCGTCTTTGGTGTGGGGAACTCTGCTGAGGAGAAGCCCCACACACATTTAATAGGTGCTCATGAGGGTAAATATTACTGGTAAATATTCTGACCACTATCATGCTGGCCAACTAACTGTCAAAACCTTTCTAGATGTAATGTAAGAGATCACTTCTATGATTCTGGAGTTTGTTTAGTTTGTTTGTTTAGAACAGATGGTGACACAAACATAATTTCCTCTGCCAAAAACATGTTTTTCTTCTCCTTACTGTTGTAAACATTGCATCATGCACTGCAAAGAAATGTTAGAGATATTCTTCAATACTGCTTTGCAAAGATGACCTTAAGATTAAATTCTTTAATTTCTACAGTATTTATTAATATTATCATGCCATAACAGGACACTGCTTTGGCACAGTAGATTTTAATCCCAAATTCTCACTCTGCACACCCTGTTTCTCATGTTTGAAAAGTTGATGTCAGTTTTAAAAA
>JAJHUR010086937.1:0-12330 GCA_027495735.1 Lutjanus campechanus
GTCGGATTATGTAGACATCCCTAGAGGTGTGGACGCAGGCTGAAGGAACAAAGAAACAAAATGACAAACCATTCTGATGATCAATCACACTACTCGCCTCAAAGCTACACTGACTCAGTTGAGACTGAGCGGTTTACTATAGTGCAACGCACTCACAGACGCACATACTCTCACTCATTATCACTGGAGAGCATCCGTGTTGATGATGCTACATTCATGCGATGTCACCCCAGGGCACGGAGGCTGTGGCGTCCTGCGTCATCACACACACTCTCCTCCTGCACTTAAGATTGGCTCTGCTCTCTGATAGGCCGGGGGGAGACCTGGGAGGACAACACTGTAAGAGATCTGACTCACTGACTCATTAGAATGATGGATTTTCATCTGAAGCACATTTCACTGAGCTAATGGACCCAGTCACAATGAACAAGACAATTTGCAATATGTGCTTTTGGGAAAGTCCACAAAATATATTACAACATTAATATCTATTATTATTAATATTTTATTGAATAATTATTATTTTAATTTTTTCCAACATAATTCTTTCAGGATAGTTAAGATGCAGTTGTATTTAAGGTTCATATTATGCTTACTGCATTATATAATAAACACAGGTAGCCATCAAGTCTTCAAACCTCTTATTTCTCTCTCTCTCTGTTTCAGATTCTTAAAATCAAAGGTCATTTCATTTTGCCATGTACTGACCGTCTGGTATTTAATAGGTTTTATGAGAGTGGTGAGAGTGACATAAGGTTGCGGGCTGTAATACCAAAACAGAAGCAGAGAAACACAAGGACTAAATAGACAAGGAGCTAATCAGACACAGGTAGAACAAATGCTAATCAGAAAGGGTGGGAAAAGGACAAAGACATGAAGTAAAGTCAAGACACATGAGAGAGGATCAGGACTACAAAATAAAACAGGAAATAACTAATAAAAAACCTTGACATTTTGTTATTTATTTAGAACATGAGCAACCAGGCAGCTTTACAACAATATAATAAATGTAGAAATCTACTTTTTTGGAGAAAATCACAAAAGCTGAAATTTGAAATATTTTACACTTGATGTTGCTCTGTCAAAGGTCAGAGCCTACATGTCCCAGTGGACATTGTTGCTATTCAGAACGTTCATGTTTTGGCAAAGAGCTGATTAGATCACCCTCAGTAATTGAATTTAATTCCAACTAGTAACCGCTATGATGTTAAATTTTTCTTGTTTATAGCAAACCAAATTTCATGAAAATTACTTCAGAATTGAGTTGATTTTGTAGCTCTCAGACTTTGAACGCTCCCATATGGTGACAGCATAGACACATAGCAGAGATGTTGGCAACACTAACAAAACTGGGATTTATACATCTTGTATCATTTCTAACTTTGGTGAATCGTGTATCATAATCATAATCACATCATGACATATAATCTGCGGATGCTCCGGTATAAGAGGAAACTTAACTATGGATTTTTAGTTTTTGAACCACAACAAAGGCCAAAATGAGACCTGCAACAAACCAGGCTTATCCTTGGTGGGGATGATGAAATTTTGAGTAGTGCAGCTTTAAAATCAAAACACCATCAGAGGCACTCAGGTGAGTGTTCTACTAGTGTCAGTTGTTTCTTTAACCACTATTTGCTCGTGTTTTGTTAGTTATGTTTTTTCCATGTCTTTAAGTTGCTCTCAAATCCACTTCCAGGTAGTGAAAGTGAAGTTCCTAAGAACTTTTTAGCTTGGTTTCCTGAAACCTGCTCAGTAAGTGAAACCTCATCTCTGCAGCTCTTTGCCAGCAGTCAGCTGTTAAAATCTTCTCTTCCACTGATCTCATGCAGCCACTTCTGCCGCTCTGTTTACAGCTCTCTCAATACAGATTCAGTAGAAGCTTGGCAGACCAACCAGCTCTTTCATAGTAGGAGAATGTTGTATTTTCACTTCTTTTCCCTCTGACCTCTCATATTTAATTCTGTCTGATCCTCTCCTATAATTTTCCAGCAGCACACTGGCTCATTAGGCAGAGCTTTCTTCATTTCCTCCGTGGTGTTTTATCCGTAGCTCTGACAGTAAGTGTAAATTGGCTATGGAATATGCCCTGCTGCTACTTTTAAGTCCTTTATGCGTCGGTAGCAAGCAAACAAATGCAGCTTGTTGCCACGGTAGCTATGGTAACTACTGGTTAGCACAACCTCAGGGGAGGCCGAAAATGCAGAGTAGCCAGTGTGCGTTTGTGTGTGTGTTTGTGGCAGGTGCTCGTGCCCGTGCGTGTGTTGTTGTTTCCGTGGAGACGTCTCCTCTCAGAAGTGAAATCCATAGTTTGCTATCATCTTATCAATCCTGTGTGTCCGTGTTGTGTGGTGTTACTCCCACGGGTGTGACTTGCTGTTTGCACTTCACTCTCAGCAGCTCGCCCACCAGGCTAGCCCGAGCTTGTTTCACTCAGCTGCCCTGGGTCACAGCTGTGGGAATACAGGGAGGTTCATGCATGAGGCGGTTGGGGTAAGGTTTAACTAAGGCCAAGACGGTGCAGTCAAGGGTTAAAAAGACGCACAGGCTATCCTTATTTCAGGGTTGTCAAGTTCCAAAATATCATAGAGCCCCAAATAAACACAAGAAAAGCACAGAGCTCCATTTGACGACAATTTGTCTTTGTTGCTCATGAGTGGGATTGTGTGGAGCTGTTAATTTGAGAACCACTGCTTTTGTGAAGAGCCGTGTTGATACAGTGGGTCTTACTGACAGTTTTGTCAGAGAAAACACAGCTCATGGTGCTACGGATCATCCAGGATTCTCACTGTAGTTTCACACACACATTTTTTTATCCGTGTGTTTACACAGCGCGAGGAGTCACATAATGAAGGTTTGTGCAAGTGCGATGATGAGGATGAGGTGGTCTTACCAGCCGCTGCCTTTTAAGTCAGTGGAATTTGCAGTGATGATTAAGTTTTGGCTCAATCAAAGTCGGGTACAAGCTCTGAAAAGTTCCCTCTGAGTTCAGGCAGCAAATTACCTGCTCAAATTACCAAGTGTGTGTACTGCAAAAAATGACCTGGATAGGAACTTTGGGTTAGGGTAGTGCAGTATTTTAGGAGAGTCTGTTCCACTCTGATTATGAGACCATATCGATGTGCTTTTTTCTAATATAGAAAATTTACATTCACTATCAGTGTAGCCTAATGGATTCAGGAAATCAGCACACTGAAGGTAAAGGGGAAGCATATAAGCAGGCCCAAAGAGAATTGGTGTATTTGTTTCAGTTTTCAAATCTGGGACTTGTTTTTTTCTTTTGCTTGTTGTTCTTCTGCACGATTCTTGCTAAAATATGAATCATTATTTTTCTCCCTAAGACTTGAGGTCACGATTCTCTTACACAATTTCCAACAAAAACATTTATTGCAAGTGCCTGAGACACTTGCTGTCTAGACAGGGCTTTGAAACAGGCAACATAAATATAAATCAAAGAGCTGAACTTAAACTTAAAAGACTCTTGTGACAAAAAATACCTAAAGTCTCAAAGTGATTAGGACTGTTTGGACTCTTTTGTCAGTTCTTAACCCCCGTTTTAACCCACTTTGTGTGACTTTCATTGTTTGTCATTGTTTTTTTGAATCCAGATCTATGTGTATTAGCATACCTACCAGTGCTTTTAGAACATTTTCAGCACATGTGAACAATACCATAATAATAATGATGAATGGTCTGTGATCGTTTTGGTCACTATAATCGTGATATGAAATTTTCATACAGTTTCATCTCTAAGATGATTGTTGGGTCTCATTCCCAGATCAAATGTATTTGATTTGAGTACGTGGAAATGAGACTCGACAATCAGCTACCTTACTGACCTGTGACTGGCCAAAGTCCCTCGTCACGGACTAGACTTTCTAAAGCTTGAAAACACAGCAAGCAGAGGAGCAGAGGTGTAGTTTTCTCTCAGACCTCTTTGGTTACATTACACTGAAATCTTATTATGGAACTTTTGCCCAATTACGCCAAAAATAAACTGCCTACCCCAGCTTTAATACCTCAGTGGTCTCCCCCGTGTCCCCTGACTCTCTGTGTCACACACTACGCACTGTGCATACGTTGGCAGTTGCATTTATTAAAGATGTCGTGTTTTAGCAGAATTCAAGGGTAAAGTTACCCTTTAAAAGCCAGTAACTCAGCTGATCTGTGTTATTAGGACTGTGTGAGTGGGATTTGATCTGATTTGATTGACAGTTGCCTGGCAACATAACCATACAACCCTGCAGTCATCCAGTTTGTATTTAAATCCTGATTGTTGCTATCATCAGTATGTGGCATCTCCTTTTTCCAGCTGAGCCCCGCCTTCTGTCATGTGAAATAACTAAAACTGCTGGTAGATTGTGTGTTTGTGTAGCACCGTGTCACCCACAGCAAGAGTGCAGGGCCTTTAAAGGGACAGTTCACCCCAAAATCAAAAATTCTAAATACTAATAGTGCTATTATCCATCCATTATCCATCCATAGGAATAATCCACAGGCCTTGTTGTGTAGTTTGGTGGAAAGAAAATAGTTCCTGCATGAAACTGCTCACAGCAAGGTCTGGTAACTGGATTGTGATTTTTTGAAAAGAGACACTGCTGTTGAGTTTTTCAAATGTATTTTTTGGCGCTTTGACCACCACAAGCCAAGTGCAATCTAGTTCCATTATATTCTCCAAAACTCAGCACCTCACACCATAACAATCTAGACGGAATAATAGTGCTACAGGTAAGAGGAAAAATATATATTTTTGTGATGTTACGCCACCGCAGTTTTGTTCAGTCGGATGCTGGCTCAATTTGGTTCAGTTCAAAATAAATCTAGGCCTACATAAACTCTATTTAAAAGGTTAATAGCTTAGCAGCCATTCTATCTGAGTTGTTACACTGGTTTGCTTCTGTAGATTCTCTTTTACATTTGTAACCATGAGTATATCACGGCTGAGCTTCAGGTTGACTGTTGGTGCTTTCATCCAGCAGTGAGGGGAGCTACCAAACAGAAAACTAATGATTCACATTTCAGAATTTAATGTTAATCAATTCATGTACTGATCACCTTTAGTCGTAAAAGTCCAGATGAAACAGCATTTTGACAGAATCTAGTTGCTATATTGTGACATATTTATATCACCAAGAGTCTTTTCTGATTCACTTCGATCTGCAGACACAATCAGCACACGTGTAAGATCTCAGTAGCATCACTAACTAACCTGTGATGTGTGTGTTTGCGGTTAGTGTGTGTGTCAGACACACACACTAACTGGCTGCTCTTTCAGTGCTTGTTTTCATCCAAAAGGAGGCGTGGTCGTGGGATGTGATGGGATGGTTGTGCTCATCTGTGATATTATTGGTTGAAACTGGTTGTTTGAAGTCGATACATTCTTACAGGATGAAAACATGATTGTGGAATACAAAGAAGTGGATTTTTGGGTGGGGTTTTTTGTTGGTTTTTGGTCATATAATGTTAAAATAGGTGCACACAGTGACTGGGGCATTTTTCCGTTTCATCTCGGCTGTACAGAGAAGCATGTTTGTGGCCTTATTTCCTCTTGTGTGCAGGGTGCAAAATTAACTTTTTGTCTCCCATCCAAATGGTTAATGAATGTTTAGACTTTACCAGCCACCTATTAAATTGCCATTGTTGTTTGGGGGGTCTGGGGAGTGAAGCAAATCTACCAGCCAGTTGCGTATTTTGCCAGCGTTTGGCTGGTGCTAATTTTGTGCCCGCAAGTAAGTCAAACAGGTGACTCAAACTATCACACTAGTTGTTTATTCCATCTCAGTCCAGCTGCCCGACACGTTGCCCAAACTTGGTCATTTTCTGGCTCCAGTAACTGACAAAAGTAGTGGTGGAGACTGAATCCAGACCCAGGCATAATCCTGTCAGAAAATTACGGCTGATGTCAGAGACACAGTGTCCATGTTTTACTGTTGCCATCTGCAACTTGGTGCCAAAACCGAAATAACCCTCTGAACACCACCGCTGCCAAATTATAGAAACAAACCTGCTCGTACATTGACTGTGCCTGGCTTTAGCTGCAAGGCCTGCCTCTTGGTGCTGTTAGCCTGACCGGCTTAGCAGTACTCAACTGAATGGCCACAGCCGCTGGCCTGCCTCTGTGTGTTTTGGCCAGCAGTGTACGTTGGCCTGTCTCCAGTGCGCTGCCTGTCTGCCTACTCCAGATCCATATGCTGAATTATTGATAGGCCTGTGGTCACAGAGAGAGAGAGAGGAAAGAGAGGCAGTGGGAGAAAGCGATAGAGACCCAGAAGGAGGGGAAATTACACCGAGGAGAAGTAGGTGCACTCGGAGAGAAGGCAGGGTGCCGAGGAGGAGGAGGAGGAGGAGGAGGAGGAGAGACAGCGAGAGAGGACAGGGAGAGAGACAGATTAAAGAAATAGGAGCCTCTCTCACTGAACTCAACACGGATCAGCAACACCAGATACTTTTATTTATTCAGATGCTGCTGCTGTGCATGTGAACAAGAGCCTCTCTTTGCGTCGGCCGCCGCAGGAACACACTGTGCTACCGGCCCGGCTTCACCTCCAACACCCTAGCTGGACTCTCCCATTATAGCTGTGGGGGAAACACACTATACTGAGGGACGGACTGGACACAGGAGGGGTGGGCTGGTCCCCTGTAAGAGAGGGGATTTGCAATTTGAGATGTCAAAATAGTCGAGAGAGATTCCGTTCCATATTTCCATTTATCTCCTTTATTTCACAATGAGATTGACGGTGGTGAGAGGAGGCAGTTGCAGTGGGGTTTAAAGAGACAGTTCACCCCACAATCAAAGATCACCTCAGTGCCATTTATCTCTAGATTGTTGTGGTGTGAGCTGCAGAGTTTTGGAGATATCAGCTGTAGAGATGCCTTCTCTTGAATAAAATGGAACTAGAAGTCACTCTGCTATTGAGTTTTTCAAACGTTATTCAAGATAATCCACAGACCTTGTTGTGAGCAGTTTGTCCGGTAGATTCTACTGCAGAAAGAAAATAGTTGCCGTTGAGTTTTTCAAATGTATTTTTTGGTGCTTTAAGCACCACAAGCAGAGTGCCATCTACTTTTGTTGTATTCAAGAGAAGGCAATATCGTCAAAACTTTTCAACCAACACCAAAATAATCTAGATAAATAAGTAGCACTACAGGTAAGAGGAAGAATCTGTATTTTCGATATGGGAGTGAACTGTCCCTTTAAAGCTCAGTAGAACAGTAGTTCTCAAATAGGGGTTTGGGGACCCTAGAGGTCGTTGAAGGGGTTCCAGTGGGCCCCCACAAAAAAGGAATCATTTATTTTCACTGTAATTCCATCCATAAGTAACATAATAACAGAATTTATGATTATTTGGGTATAGACTGTTTCTACTGTATTTAAACATTGCAGGTCAGATACATTAGAAGTAATTATTATAGAATAATTAAACGAGCAATATTTGGCAATTGCACATGCAAAAATGAGTACAGCAGTCCAAATAGTGAGGTGGTGCCATAGACTGTATATTAAATTAGCTGAAATCTTATTTGACATACGATCCATGGTTGAAGTGAGTTGTTTCCAACCGCCCCTCCTCCCCAAACTGACAGAAGCTCAGGCTGGCTGCGGGAAGATGTGCACAACATTGTAATTTGACAATAATAAGCAGCGACAAGTCCTCCACTGTAAGTTGATCAGCTGTTTATAACTGTCAGTTGTCTGTCAATGTAAAGTTAAGCCCTTTATCCTGAAAACAAAAGCCCACAACTCTGGAAATACCCACTCTGGACTTTGAGTTTGAGTTGCCTGTCTCACTGTCTGCCAAACTCCATTAACATTTTGCTCAGCGTACCTGTTGTAAACATCTACTCCTTCTACAGGATTATTAATTATTTCTTATGATACATAAACAGACACTTACTCATATGGAGAACAATGGAATATAAATTTAAAAGGGATACACCACGACTGTAGCATTGTTGTCAGACAACTGAGTATTTCAACTGAACATGTTTCCTTGATCTCTGAAGTTATTTTTTATGATTTATTACAGTAAATACATTACTGATTTCTCCTTAAAAAAGACCCAAATGGCAGCAGATATGAGACTAAACTAATTTGGGTCAGTTTAGGGGTCCTTGACATGAGAGCATTTGAGAACCACTGCAGCAGAAGATGCTGTGCCTTCCTGGAGCATTAGATCATTCCTAAATAGTGTATCAGCAAGCATGCTAGCTAGAGCTAATTGTGTCACTACAGATATGTCTCTGCTGGATTGTATATCACGCTCCTCACAGTTGCGTGATCCGGGATCATGGTACAGTATCCATGTTGTAGGCATCGCTCTGCTATGCTTGGAGACTCCAGGCCTGAGTAACCAGCCGTGCACTGTAAGAGTCTTTAGATAGGCAGGGTATGTAACTGGTGGAATCTAGCGCTGTCTGCATTGTGTTGTGATGAAGAACCATGGCCGTGGATATCATTGGAGGCAATCTCTTACAGCAAAGAGGTCAATAACAAAATTCTCTGTCAATCATGATCATATAACTCAGGCCCTCACACAAATTAAATGACACAGTAATATGTTAGCATATTACACAATAAGTTTAAACTAAAAAGTAAATGTATAAACATAAGCTGTGTCTCATTTGGGATACTTCTGCAGGGTTTCCCCCAGAAAAGTTGTTCAGCCTGGTGCTAAGTTCACAATATATCAGGTTGCACGCAGATCTTACATATTTCTTATTTTTCTTGCATATATTTACATTATTCTTATTTTCTATTTTACTCATAATTTGTCTGTGCTTATATAGATATATATTGTTATTTCTCCTCTAGAATGTGAGTAACTGTAACGTGTAAAATTCCACTTTTTCTGGGTCTGATTCTGAAATGTTGCACCGTTGAACTTCTTCAAGTAAGCGCAATTACCCTGTCAGGGACCAAGCAGTGAAGCAATGAGGAGAACAGGGGTTTGTTGGGGGAAAAAATAGGGTTTTATTTACCCCACAAAAAGCCAAAGCATGTAATTACTAGGTCTGTAAAAGAGGCCAACAGAATAGATCTACCTCAAAATAACAGCAACAAAAAAACGTGCTAACTGAACGAACTGACTTAACAAAATGAAACATGAGGGAACTTATATAGTGGCTTGGCCAAACCAACTAACACATGAGGGGAAAACAAAACACATGTTAACTAGAACTATTACAAGGGAAAAACTAACTAAACCCAAATCCCCCCTCTGGCAGCACTTGGTATGGCCTGATTCCTGGCCACAGGATTTAACAGTTCTCTGCCCTTGGCCTCACCTTTTGCTTGACAAAGGACAAAAATGATTAATATAACAGAAAATTGCTTGTTCTAACCTTACAAAGTGAAAATGTATGCACTGTATTTAAACCGTGTCTGGCTAAAATTAAATAAAGAGGCTATAAATCAAATAAATGTTTGTAGTATGTAGTGTGGACTTAATTTTGTGGTGTGGTTGACTGCAAATAAAATTAATCAGTGTACTTAAAGTACTGAGATGAATGTGTGAACAATATTACCATTTCTGGCTGTCACATATTCCCATAAAAATTACCCAAATAAAAGTGAAAAAATTACAATTTGAGAAACTTACTCAACTAAAAGTAGAATTAGATGGTTAATAAATTACGCAAAATACAAGTTACTAATTTTTGGGGGGGTAAACTGCAATTATATAATTAATGTTAATGTTGTTGTTGCCATTACATTAGCTTAACAACTTTGTAAAGCACATCAATATAAAAGCCCAACAGTGCACTAGCTACAAGATAAGTTAATGTTGTAACATCAAATATTAATATTGCACATGTAAAATTAACATAGCTAAAGTTAGCCAGCTAACTACATTTTCACAGTATGTGCAACTTACTTCAGTGTGCTTGTGGAGGTTAGAGGAGGAGTTTTTAAACACGGAGATCTAAGTGTTTTTGTGGAGGGACAGCAAATACTTCATCTGTAACTGTTTTTTACAGTTTGGTATAAAAAGTGCGGCCAGGGATCAGTGTTGGAAAGCTGCCTTTTGTTCTGGATTTTGCTCCGTCAGCATTGCATCATGGTCAACAGGCAGGAGGTGCTTATTTGTCTTCCAGAGTTGCTCCTTGCGGTGTCTCTACAGTCAATCCCTGAATTTGGAGCAGATTAGTTGTAACAAAGACATAAATGACTAAAATTATTACAGGATCAGAAAATCTGCTTGAGTAAAGAGCAGAAGTACTCGTTCCTTAAAAGACAGTCACTGGGTCCTAGATAGACACAGTCATATATATCTAACCCCTAACCCTAATGCACAGTACTCCCATCTGATTTGTCCCAATCTAGAGGAATAAAAGTGGGTGCAATTACAACCATTAAACCATAGATGTTTAAAATAATAATTCGTAAAGGGGCTCTCCGCTGATTTTACATGTATGATTTTTATAGTCACAGAAAGTAAAACTCAGCCTGTGAAAACCATGAAATTATCTCTGCCATGGCAGTAAAACGTTCCACACTACCACAAAAGAGAAGATGCTGGATGCAAAAATCAGTGATGAAAAAGATCAGACATTTCAGATATGGGTCATCATTTTACAATCAGCATACCTGACAGGACACATACACAGTGTTACATGAAAACATGGTCCCAAATGTTTATTGATCTTCAAAACATAATACTGCATTTCATCACATCTCAACACAAATCTTAAATTAAAAATTTAATGAAAAAACATAATCTAAGGAAAATAAGTCAAAGCCGAATAAGCTGACAAAGATGTTGTAATAATTAATATAATTGTTACACTGGAGCAATATTGCCAGATGGGAAAAATGTTTTGGTATTGAGGCCAGCACCATCTGTCTGGGTCTGAGAGCAACATTAGCTGGTATCAACAAAATACATATTTCTAACAGGAAGTCTGCATTAAAAACTGTGGCTGTGGAGTTTGAAAGACTCGGGCAGAAATGCACGTGGGAGGGTGCACTATTGGCTGCTTTTGAGTGCAAAATAAATTGAGGCTTTAAAGTTTAAAAAAGTTCCATTATCTTTGCAGACTAATGGAGTGTAGACATTTCAGATCAATTTGCACTTACTGCTGCATCGTGCACCACACAGAAATAACTTCAACTTTGTTGACAGCTGAAGGAGACGTGATGTTCTCTCAGATAGAGTATCTAAATGGTGAAAGTTTCAAGTTGTTGTAAGTTGATTTTGATAACGTAGCGCACTGAATGGAAGCTAATGGCGCCCCGAAAGTTGTGAAAAACACTGTAGCATGGTTTGCAAATGGGTTGCAGTAATGTAAAGGAAATGTGATTTGTAGAAAACAGGTTAAAAGATGGAAAAAAGCTGAAATCCTTTTCAACCCTATAAACTCTTAAACTACATGTTGACATCAACTCAGTTTTTAAGACAGTGATTGTACCGATGTCATATGAAACTGTACCTAAGGAATCCATTGGTACCAACCATGTCATACCAGCTTGTCAGGAAGTGGGCGAGTGAAAAACCTGTTATGGCCATTTTCAAAGGAATCACCTCAGATATCTGAATGAAAATGGGATCTATGAGTACTGAAGGGTCTCCCCTTTACAGACATGCTCACTTCATGCTAATCCCATGCAGTTTTCATAGAGTGTAATATCTATCTGAATATTTCTGCATATTGGGGTCTCTAAATATATTGGGTCTGACATAAATTGGGTCTGACTGGAAAGCTGAGACTCTTGTTGATTCAATGAGCCCAGTTGTATTTATGTGTGATGATATTAGTCCCCATGGTAACCATTTCATTGTAGTGAGACCATTTTTCAAAACTTGACCTCACTGTATAAAATGACCTATAGTAACATCATGCGCATTCAGAGGATGGATTACTTACTTTGCTGTATTGACAATAAGGCGGTTGCTGAGCAATCCCCAGAGGGCAAGTGCAGTTTTCGCCATAAATTTTCACAATGGTCTAAAATTTGTGCGGGTGGGGCTTTTGCTTCACATACAGCAAAGGGCTTAAGGTGGGAATCAAACCAGCGGCTGCTGATAGACTCATTTCATTGGGTGCATGCTCTACCAACTGAACTACAGGGACACCCTGTTTTCCAATCTTTTTAAAATTTTGTTTCTGTGCTTGACAACCGACATAAACAATAAATGGGCTCATTAGCCTACTAATAAAGTTACAGTCTTCATGATTTAACAGTGTAAACACCAGGGGTGTCACAATTTCACAAAAACTATTATTTCAATTGAGATGAGCTTTCAGTTTCAACAAATGAATCGAAGTCGAGTGTTTGTTTTTTTCTCTCCACCCCCGCCTGCTTGTGGCACCTGGTGCATTTTTTTTTTT
>JAJHUR010086940.1:0-25858 GCA_027495735.1 Lutjanus campechanus
CGAAGGATAAAATAAATCTCTAGATTGGGGCTGTAAATAACAATTATTTTAATCTGCAAATTATTTTCACAATTAATTGATTAATCCTTTAATTTATGAAATGTCAAAATTGTGAAAAATGCTCACCATAATGTTCCAGCACCCAAAGTGACGTCTTCAAACAGCTTTTTTTTGGTCCAACCAATCTAAAATTCAAAGACTCCTTTACAACTATTACTTGAAGAAAAGCAGCAAATCCTCACATTTCAGGAGCTTGAATCAGTGAATTTTAGTCATTTTTCCCTGAAAAATAATTGAAATGATTAAGTGCTTATCTAAATAGTTGGCAACTACTTTTCTTTTTCAATCATCTAATCGATTAATTGATAGTAAAAAATGTCATAGAGTGTAAAATTATTGAAAAGTGAAGAATACAAATTCTCAAATATATGGTCACCATGGAGGTAAAACAATTTTCAAACAGGTTTTGGAAAGATAAAATATTCTTGAACAGCTGTAATGGGCTGTAAATTGCCAAATAACAGTAAAGAAATGACCAGGTGTATAAAATGATTTAAAATTAAGCAAAAGGATCGTTGACTTGCCATAAACCAGCATGGCAGTGGTTTTATTAAATTTTTATGACACAATTTACCTTAATTGTTGTTTATATAGGAAAGAATTCCACTTTAAAATGAGTAACTCTTCATCAACGGTACCTCTATTTTGGTTTGCGTCATCATCAGACATTGATAAAGTCATAAAACAGGGATACAAATTCTCAAATATATGGTCACCATGGAGGTAAATCAGTTTCCTAAGAGCATTTACAAAGATAAAATATTCCTGAACAGTTGTAATGGACTCTAAGTGGATAGATGACAGTAAAAAATGCACTGTAAAAATTGAGGTAATCAGTTGCCTCAGTTTTTTAGTTCATAAGCTCAAAAGTTATCAGAGCTTAAATATTTGGAGTGTTACATGTATTCTTTGATTGCAGTTAAATTAAGATTGCTGATGAAACCAACTCAGAAAATTTCAATATATGCAATTCTGTAATACTTAACAGAACAAAAAGTTTTTATTTCATGTTCAGTAAAGTTCAAATGAATCAGAAAGTAAACAACACAAAAGAACATTTTACTGGTACTCATGATTACAACTGATTAATCTGAGCATTTGGTTTTACAGTGTTAAAAAGTATCGAAAATTGAAGAAAAGGAACATTTACTTTCAAATTTTCTTGCCATAAACCCAGTGTAACAGTGGAGTTGTGAACTTTTATGACTTAAATTATCATAATTGATAATTATATGGCAGTGAATCAACCATTAGAGTCATAACGTGCATTTAAGTGAGCACAGTACAGCTTTATTAACAGTAGGTTTATTGTGTGCATCATCGTCAGGCAGTCATAAAATAGGGATACAAATTCTCAAATATATGGTCACCATGGAGGTAAATCAATTTCCTAAGAGCTTTTGCAAAGATAAAATATTGGCTATGAGCTTTCAAATCTTCAGATAACTGCAAAAAATTATTGCAATATGAGATTATTGCAAATTGAAGAAAAGGAACATTGACCTTTACATTTTCTTGCCATAAACCAGCGTGGCAGTGGACTTGTTACATTTTTATGACATAAATTACGTTAATTGCTCTTATATAGGTGTCAATTAACCATTAAAGTCATACCTCATACTTTCAAGTGGTAAAATGGTAGCTTTATTGTGGGTTGCATTATCATCAGGCAATCATAAAGTCATTAAATAAGGATAGAAATTCTCAAATATATGGTCACCATTGGAGGTAAATCAGTTTCCAAAGAGCTTATCCTACAAGTCCAATGTGTGCGATCCTCGGCTGCAGAAAGAGAGACGTCCTTTGAGAGGGGAAAGTTATTCAGACTTAATTGAGGGCCCGTCCTGCAGACTGGGAAGCAGTTGAATGTGTCAGAGGAGAAAAGTGTTTGTGCTCTAATGGTAGGGTACCAGTGTAATTGATGAGACTGGTCGGGCAGACTGTCACGGAGATGACTTGCTCAGTCGGGGGAGTGGGAGCTGTCAGGTGATAGATGACTCGCACATCTGCTTCATTCACTCCTGGGCCACTAGTTGCTACAACAACTCCAGAGCAGCAGAGAAAATGCAGGGCAGTCTCCAAGAGAGGCCGGCCGACGTGTCAGGGAAATGTTAACGATGCTAAAGCCCACAGTCGTTACAGATTCCACTCTCATCGGCCTGGAAGTGGAGTTGGGAGACGGGCCCGAGGTGTTGACGGAAAACCTGCTCCCAATAACCTCCTGGGATTGACAAATGTGGCCCGTAAAGTTTTCACCTGTGCTGTATTTTAGAGCATTTCCACACTGGCATTTTCCTTGTAAAACACTCCCTGTTTTTTCCCCCATCCAGTTTAAAAAGCTGAGACACATGGGAGTTCAGGTTTAATTTACAGTAGATTAGCCCTATCATGTGTCATTGGCAGCGATAATCTGCCCAGAATAAAGAGAAAAGGGCGTTACGGGGATAATAACAGAGGCTTGTCTCTGTCTGACAAAAGCTTCCAGCTTTCATAATATTGATACAAAAGACTCGCGCATAAGAAAAGGCAGCAGCTCAAAACGCTCTGGTTAAACTTAAACTAGGGTTTTGTGTGTCAAACGCACATCACATTATCTCATGAACAAAACACTTACATCTCAAGAGTCTTTTATGTGTCACTTATTTACTTTCCCTCAAATGTTAGAATACTACATTTGAATGACAGGGACAAAATCTCAGGTTTGTGGGGATATCCAGTTAAAAGATTCAAAAGTGAATTTTTTTTCACCAACTATTTGTTGACATTGCTTGAACATTCACATTTAGACCATATTTCAGCTCTTCTACAATGTGCAAATAATAGCCTATCATCACTTTTGACCCTCACTAAGAAACCACAGCCTAATTTCTCAGTTGAAAGCCAAAAAAAACAAACCTCACCTCACATGGGATCTAAATCCCATTTTCCTGGATGAAGTTCTTGTGTTTAACCCACTGATCCACCACATTTTCTTACCTATATGGACTTTGTTGCTCTTTATACTATTTCTTTTATACTACTTTATAAAAGTCCTGGTGCATCATACCTTAGGAATAGTCAAAGTTGTAGCCAAATATACTTGTAAGTACTTGTGCATGTGTGTTAGGCTGCAACAGTAAGCACAATTTCTTCCAAGTAAGCATTTTCCATAGGAAAGATGTAAAAAAAAAAAAAAAAAAAAAAAAAAAAAAAAAAAAAAAGAAAGAAAGACAGAAAAGAAAAAAAAGAAATGACTATGGTCACTGGTAAAAAGACTTTCAGAAGTGGCTCAAAACTGAATGTTTTTCAACAACTATTTGAAGAGGATGATTGAATGCTGACATTTAGACCATATTTCACCAGGATTTGCAATAGTGCCATTTATCATCCTTTACAATGTGCAAATAATAGTCCAACATCACTTTGGACCCTCACCAAAATAGTTGAAGCCAGTCACTTGAAAGCCAAACAAAAACTTACCTAAAAGGGGACTTCAAGTCCTGTATTTAACCCACTCATCTACCGCTGCTTTTTAGTCATTCGCCTACTTTGTCGCTCTTAATAGCCCATCCCATGTATCCCAGAGTAGTCAAAACTGTGATCAATATGCCTTAGTACTTACACATGTGCATTAGGCTACAGCAGTAAGTGTAGTTTCTTATTTTACATTAAGAATGTCCCCATTACAATGTCCTGGAAGCTTCTTGTTTGCGGCGCACAGTCTGTACAGTTACATATTCTTGACATTTACAGTGAAACCACAATTTTGTCCAAGTGTGTTGTGCAACATCACACTTAACCTAGGATAAATTTCAGTTTCAGTTTTGAACTAAGTTCAGAGTCCTGAATAATGAACTAGTTAAGGAACCTCCTCCTACCAGGGAAGCTGGAGTCTATAAAATGATGTCATCTCCCTACTAAATGGTGCATGATATTCATGATTTTTTGCATTAACTAGAATTACCAGAATAACTTATCTATATCTAAATATCTATAGTTAACAATTTACAACATGCCTTGAATACCAACATGCTGTTGAAATTTCCAACTGGGAACTCAGAAATTCCAACTTTCCAGTTCAAACTGAATGCATAATAATGCATGAAAAATGCAAGGAGATGCAGAGGGAATCTATCTGTTTGTCTGTTTGTCACTGTAACAGAGACTCCAGTCTGCAGTGTAGAACGGGTCATGACCAAAGAAAGATTTTGGGCTATATCACGTTGACACTTCTGTCCATCTTCATTAGTTTCTCTCTCTCTTCTGCAAGTGTGCATTTTTAAACCACTGACAACATTTATTAGTTGCAAACCGATTTGTTCACTGTTCACCAAAAAAATGAGCATGTTCAGTGAACGATGCTCTTTTAGCATGTTCATGCACAACACTGAATATGACTTCACACTAATCAGTATCATCTCTTTCAATCTAAAACTGATTTTATAAAAACAAAACAAATTTATATTGTTTGACATGCAACTGCGTGACAAGAAGGCACAAAAAGGTTGGATGTTCAGACTGAAAATAGAAATCAACATTGAAATCCTGGTTGGTGCACCATCAAACCATTTGGAGCTGTACTTTACAGCATAACATGTCTTTAAGCAAACAACAAACACAAACAAACAATGTAGTTGAGCTTCTGCTCCAGATAATCCACCTGCAGTGTTTTCCAGTCAGGTGTAAACCTCCTCCACACAGGGGCCACAGTCACTTCATCCACATTGAGTCACAGGCACAAAACACCACCTTCTTTGATATGGCAGCCTATAAGTCAGACACCCTGCAGGATCACTGAAATGCTAATTATACTCTTAGCTGTGTTTCTCCATAAACAGGACCAGGCCCATGCCAAGATGTTCTGGGGTGTAATATCCATGTTGCTCTGAAGTGGGGTTGCGTTACCCTTTGGAGTTTTGTTTATAAAAACACACACACATTGACACACAAACGCACGCACTCACCCGTCACCTGCAGTAGTTGGAAATTGGTGGTGGCTGCAGATTTATGGTTGGTAGTCTGGCTCACTCCCTCTGTTATTGCTGGAGAGCTGCCACAGCTTCCCTATCTGCTCCCATGACCTGTTACATCAGGGCGGCCTGGCGGCGTGCTCCAGCCAGCAATTAAAGCCATCAACGCCAACAATGACTCCTTTAAAAACATATTTAAGCAAGATCCATCCTGCTTTTTGTTTTATCATTAGATCGGCCTTGACTGCACCAGCGATCAGATTTATGACTGGAAAATAAATTTATCTAAAGATGCAGATGTTTGTTGAAACCAGTGATAGAGTGCAGGATTTATTCCAATTCGTGTAATGAACCTAAACATATACACTGTAAAAATGAAACATTTGTTCTACTTTAAAAAAGTTAGTTTCCGGGCTGCTTTAAAATTTTTAGGTTGAGTTTAAAAACGCAAGTTGATTCAAAACAAATGAACTTTTCTGATCAAATAAACTTGATATTAATTCACTTGTACATGAGAAAACATGCTAAATAGATCCTTTTTTGGCCAGTGTCATGATTATGTTACGGTCATAGCTGGAGGCAAAGTGAAGCAACAACTGGAGCCAAAAACACACGCGTACCAACGCTAAAATGTCATCTTGTTGTGTTGTTGGGTGCCAGAATCAAAGTAGTAATGGCTGAGAATTTAAGTTTTATTGCATACCAGCTGTCACTGCCTGTCAAAAAACACAAAGGCAACAGTAAGTGCAGTAAGACTGGGAAAGCTGGCAAAGGTGCCAAATTACCAAAATGAACTCACAAAATCTCAAGAAAGAAAATATTCTCACACTGATTTTCCTTACAAAACAAAACAAAAAATATTGAATTCTACAGTAGTTTCTCTCTTTTACTAAACGAAGGCGAACCTTAATTGCCGCGTTACCTCCTTAAATCACACTTCATTTAAACTCGACAGAGAGAAACAAAATAAAGCTCACCAAACCCGTCTTGTCTAGTGTTTCCACTGTTGTAACAATGACTAACTTTTGTCAATATAAATCCTGTTTTTCAATGTTTTCATTCTTGTGAAAACAAACAACCATGACTTAGGTATATTAGAGACATATAGCTAGTTTTCATCATTTAGGTTTTTTTCAAACTATAAAAAGGAAAGGAGAGTTTTAACTCTCAAACAATGCATGCTGGGAAGTCTGCTGAATATGCAGACTATGTTCAGAAAAATAATTTAATGAGTTGATTGAACTAGGCTTGCGGCTGTAGTAGGTGTTACCAGTGTTAGACGGCATACAGCAATTACATTACTTGTCCCCACGTCTAAGCTTGTTAGTAATGATTAGTCAGACAATGGACACTAAAATTATACAGCAGAGTCACAGAATAGAGTAAGAGTCAGATTTCTGAAGTACTTTACAACTTGTCTTTGGATATTTGTTGCAGTCAGGAAGGAGTTAGACCTGGCAAACTCGAAAATTAACAATGAACCCACCTTCTAAACGTTCATTTTGTTAAAAGTAAGAGGAAGAGCTAACATTTAAGATCAAAGTAGGTGAGCATCATCACTCACATCTCTTGTCCAGTGTAATCGCCGGTGTAGTAAAATGTCCTCACTGTGGCATCTCTGGATTGAACTCTTTACAATGCATTCATTCAACTCATCATTTCAATTTCAGTCAAAAAACTTCAAGTTAGAGGAATCGATGTTTATAAGCACTGAAGTGTTCTGTTTAATTAACAGAAATAAAACTTTACGATTATGTTTAATTAATGAGAAAAGATTGGTTGATTCCAAAAATTCCTCTCTGATTTTTTTACAGTGTACAAAGCGAACATTTCTTTGTACAGTCTTAGCTGTTCTGCTCTCTTTTTTGAGAGCTATTCACAGAATTAAAGTTACGCATGAAACATAATATTTTGCAGTCACTTTTCCAAAGAAAACTGGTGAAAACTGAAAGTATGCCACCGCTGAAGAAGGAAATGACTCACAATTCTAAAGTAAAAAAGTTGTTAAATCATCCATTTTACAGGGCCTTCATTAACACAAGGCTATGTGTGTGTGTGTGTGTGTGCATGTGTGTGAACTATTCTGTTTCAACAGCTTCCAACATTTCACTCAAACAAGTGGACAGCACTAAAGACAATAATTTGAAGGAGGAGGAGGAGGAAAGAGAAAATGTGCTCTCCAGTTTTTTCTCTCCCCTTCGCTCTCTCTGACCATAAATCTTCTGACACATGATTATGTCAGTCATACTTTTGTTTTTCCTCTGGTTCAGACATGCACAAGCACCTGAGCGCTGCACAGTAAATTGCAGAGCACAAGGTTGTCTTTATGTGATTCCAGAGATACTGTATGGGGCGCAGAGCTCATTCATGCACTCTCTTAACGGCGTACCTGTTTGAGACTCCTGCGATGGAAGGCAGAGATAGCCGACAATATCCACTCCCCACAAGAGAGATCTACAACTGTTTGGCCCTCACAGGGTCTATCTCACTTCCCATGGTCTATCTGATTTTACAGGTAAACACAGTGGTCAAATGGCTTCCAGCTATTGTCAGCAGCATTAAGGTAAGAACACAGGCAGGATCCGCTCTTTGAGGGGATTTTGAAGGAGCCATTTACAATGATTTGACTGAACATACCGGCCCGCTTAACCTGCCTTTGAAAGCTTTTGAAATATGTAATCATGGAACAGTAATGCATCTGAGAAATGGGGTAATGAGAACTTTGAGTGAGTATGTTAAAAGCTGCCTTTGATGATGTGTATGGCGTTGTATCTTGAAATGATCTGAGCACCCCATATGATACTTTTCCCTGTTTTTGGAGTGGTTTGGAACAGAGCTATGGAGGGCCCTCATACCTGCCCCCCCTCCCTCCAGCCCTCCTCCCTCCACCTCCCCAGAAGACGTCACCTGAGCTAAGCTTACAGTAATCCTCCGACGTCTCGGGCGTCCTGACACGGGATGTTTTGAACAAAAACACAAAACTCACTACAACCCCATAAGACTCAGGGACGCTTAGGAAATATCACTGATCTTCACCCAGTGTCGTGTCAGTCAGCCTTACCCTCACAGCCCCTCTGTGCCCTTACAAAGAAGAAACTGGCATCTACTCACCTTGATTTGATTGTTTCATGTTGGTTTGACAAGACGACAGGTTCATTATAAACTACAGTCTCACTTAAGAGGCTTCACTCCACAGTTGCCTCACCATGGCTGAGTTTCATCAATAAGGATTAATGTGGAAATCTGATTAAATTATGGTTTAACTTTAAGTTATGTTAACCAAATCTTTTAGCTTAAAATTGAGAAAGATTACGTTTAAACCTCTCTTTAAACCTCAGATTTATTTTTACGCTAAACCTAGATTAAATTTAACTCTGTTACACAAAAAGACTCCTTCACTCCAGTTGATAATTTGGCCAACAAGTTTTCCTCAAAAGAGGAGAAATTAGGGCTTTTCTGCCAAGCTAACATGTGTAGGCTAACTAGGCTGAATAAACGATGTAATGCGTTGTCATCTTTTAGCTAGCTAGCAAACAATATAAGTTTTAATTTATTTCACTTCTCAGCTAGCTAACAAACAATGTACTCTTTTGTTAACCTTTTAGCTAGCTAGCAACCAGCATAACATTTAGTTACCTTTTTAGCTATCTAACAAACAATATGATGTTAATTTATTTTACTATTAAGCTATAGCTAGCAAACAATATAACATTTAATTAGCTTTTTAGCGTGCTGACAAACAATATAACATTTATTTATTTTATCATTAAGCTATGGCTAGCCAACAATGTAAGGTTTTGTTAACTTTTTTTGCTAGTTAGCAAATAAAACATTTTTTCTTTTACCTTTTAGCTAGCTAGCAAAAAATATAATGTTTAGGCAACTTTTTTAGCTGGCTAAAAAAAACAGTAGCCTATAAGGTTTATTAATTTTACTATTAAGCTATAGCTAGCCAACGATGTAATGTTTTATTAACTTTTTATTTTGCTATTCCCCCATCGTTCATGCTTGCTAGGTTCCCACAGACTCAAAAGTACTTGTATTTTATTCTATTTAATTTTGAGTAAGGAACTCTATTTATTTTTGGTTTACATCACTAAACACATACTAGACTGAAATTAGTTTTTAATTGTGTTGTGCAACAGAGCTCGGCTTAATTTTAAACCCACTTTTCCTAACTCTGATTGGAAGTAATCTTGGATTAAATTAATTTGGTGCAACCCAGTGCAAGACACATAAAAAAAAAAGAATAAAAATAATACTGAAATGAAACTGAAAACCCAGACTGAGTACGTATCTTTTCCATCTGCATATTAGGCATCCGTTAATCACTCAATGTTGCTGGTGTCTCCGTTTTTGATGTCTTAGACTGTCAACAATGGAAAAGTGCACAAACAAGTTGGTTGGAAGTAAACATTCTGCGTGTACTTTACTGATGGTGTCATAGCTTCCAAGCTGCTGTCTCTTGGCTGAACAGTTCAGAGGGAGTTGCAATGAATTCTCTCCTCTAGCATCTTGTAACCTGTCCAGACACGCTCCTAAATGTATCATTGCAGAAAGCTATGAAACAATTTGAGCTGATGCTGCCAGTTTAAATAACTAAACCGTGTGGTCAGAGCTATTATATCATTAATCTTCTCCCTCTCTCCACTCATGCTCTGCCAAGATACGGAAACACCCTCACCTTCAACCCTAGAAGAGGTAAAGAGATACCTGAAAGTGCTTCTTTTGATATGTATCCCACAATGCTGGTGACAAAAGTGTTTTGAAGTCAGTGCCACAGACCTTTTCAATCATGTTATCTTCATTTCATCCCCCTGCTGCTGGATTGAAATGCATATCGCAGAACGGACTTAAAAGATTAAAGCTAACAAAGGTTCTGCACAATTAAATTTTGTAAGTGTGGGTCACAAAGTCAATACTACATGTGGTTAATTGTGTACACAGTTGGTGTCACTGATGTCATGAACTGTAATAACCACTTGTATGAAGTTTTATGTCTCCGTCTCCCTGTAAATAATAGCCAGTGTTGGCTGTAAACAAGGTAAAGGCCTCCGACAGGTGGTATCTCCGGTCATTCGGCTCATTCCTCTAAACATATTTCATTTTTTCCATTCGTCACATATCCCCTTGCACAATCACTCTGTAGTTCCTCATCCACTTGAAAAGAAACCGAATAGAAACGAGTGGGTAATGTGCACTGGGTGACCTCAGAGTGGTGGAGGTCATTCGGTGACAGTGCTAGATGAGGCAGTGACAGTGGTAGATGATCCTACAGTTCAGCTCAGGGTCAGAGGTTTGTCTGTAGGGCAGGGGAACACAGCTGGATGCTCCGCTCTGAGGTCGGCCTCAGTGATGGTAATGAGATAAAGAATAGGACAAAAGGGAAACGGGATAAAGAGAGCGATGGAGGGGAGAGAATCTCACTTTCACTCGCCTTTAATGATTTTACAGAGGCTTTACACCTACAGTCTGTTGATTTATGGTGTTTGTGATGTTATATTGCTGTTGTTGTCTTTACAATACTGAGAGCAGGCAATACAAATGGCATTTTCTTTTTCTTGGGCTGCCCATTCATTAGTGAGTGTCTCCTCTTGGCCTAGTTAAATCCAGAATGAAAGCCTGATGAGCAGTGACTCCTGAAACTGTGCCAGACAGTGACAAACACCCTAAAGGCTTTCTGGCAGGAAGGCTTTAGATTCTTTGCTCTTTTTCAGCCAAAGAAATGAACTTACCATGCACTGACAGTGATATTAGGAGGACCTGTAGAGAGAAATCTGTATCATGAGGATCATAGCCAGGAAGTAGAGGTGTATCTCCTACAGCTGCCCGCAGGTGGGAAGTAAGGAAGGACAAATACTTGATTACTGTTCTTGAGTAGAGTTTGCAGGTGTCTGTACTTCACTTGAGTATTGTTTTTTCTGACAACTTTTATTTTTACTCACTATATTTTAACGCAATTATCTGTACTTTCTACTCCTACAACTTCAAGACAGGCTCGCTACTTGAATTTTTTTTATGTAAAAGATGTAATAAAGTGTGACAAAACAAAAAAGACGTAACATGGCATAAAGGATGTAACAAGAAAAACAGACGCAACAAGACAATAAACAGCATGAAAGAGGTAACCAGACATAACAAGACAAAAAAAGATATAACAAGACAGTGTAAAAGAAGTAACAAGATGTGAGACAGGCACCAAGATGAAAAATGGCATAAAAAAAAACATAACAAGACATAAAAGGTGCAACAAGATATAAAAGATGTAACAAGACAGAAAGAAACCAACATAAGATATAACAAAAAAGAGGTAACAAGAAACAAAACTTGTTACAAGACATTAAGAAACAAAAAGATGTAACAAGACAAAAACAACAGAGAGGAAGAATCGACCATGGAGAAAAGGTGAAGTTCAGGTAGCTTTGCACAGACGCAGGCGATGGAAATGTCCTTCAGAGGGCAACTTTTTACTTTTATACTTTGAATACATTTCAGAACCTAAACCTTTACTTGATTAAAGAAGTTGAGTCAGTACTTCTACTTTTTTTTTTTACACAAGTATCTGTACTTTTACTTGAGTAAAAACTGTAACTGTAAGGTCTGCAGTCACCACAAGGGAAGTGTATAAACATGATCCGGACTATGATCTGATGTCACCTCAGGAACAAAAGCGGTCGGCGCATTGTCACTATTGGCACAGATACCACAGTGATCACTTCCATCATAAATCACAGCTCTTCAAAAGGACGGGTGTCTGGTGACAGGACGAGTCGGCCGAACAAAGCGGTGTCTGCTGTGACAGAAACTCACATGGAGTGGAAGCGGTTCCTCATAGCACCTGAGCACCGGATGGTTTCTGCTGAGAGGACACGAGCAGAGCAGACTGGGAGAATGAGGACGCATTCCAGTGAGGGCCTTCTTAGAAAACTGCGCCAAACAAGTTTTCTTCATCTCGAGGCAGTCTGATATTGTCTGTGGCTGAAAGGGAAATGAACACAATGGTAAATATTGATAGTGATGACTTTCTCTTGAAGTCTTGCATCTGTGTATTATGCTGCTAATCAGCAATCACATTGTTAAAGGAGCTACATGCAAGAATTTTAGTGTAAGTCATGCAAAATTTAAAGCAATAATATGTAACATTTCCACATTATGAAATGTCCAAAAATGTTAGATCTATGTTATATATTTTGTTGGGTTGTGTGCTTAAATTATCCCAAATGTTTCCAGCAATGGTCAAATGCAGAAAATCCATAATTTATTCAAGGCAACAATGCGTTTCTTGCTAGCTGTTGCTAGCTAGTTGCTAATTGCTATAACTCCTGTAATATGAATAAAACTCTAATATTAACCCATCACTGAACATGATTTCTGCCTGAGTCACGTCAGATAGATCAGCAATGGTGTTTGTTTAAAAGTGAAGAGAACAACTCCCATGATCCCACACTGCTTCACTACATCATCAAACTATGTCTTTAGTTATTGTTTTAATGTGAGAGACCCCTAGTGGCAGAATTTACATATTGTGCCTTCAACTAAAATATCAACAGAATGTGAAGGAATAACAGTTTTTGACATTATGTCAAATATGTCTATGTATTGTATATTTGTGTATTAAGTTAGCATGCTAACCAACTAGCACTGGCCCATCCTGTGCCCATCCTGTACCACTTTGTACCTCAAGAGGTGATAGTGAGTCACTGTAGCGTCAATCTGCTCTCAGTCCAACATGAGAGACTGAAAAAAGCAGTGCTGCCTCAGGGGTAAGAATCCATGTTTGGAAACAAAGAATGGAGTGAAGTTTGGTGCAGAACTAATGCTAACATTTGCTATCTATTAGTTAATAAAGGGAACTATTGTATAATGTGATTGTGTTAATATGTTTGCTAAATTAACTGTTGAAGTAAATAAAGAAATGTGGGAGGGACTTTGCATTTCCTTGTTTTTTAAACAATCCATAACATCACAAGAAATCTCTACATGTAAGGAGCAAGTCTAAAAACAAACATCAAATGTCGTTGACTTTTGACTCTTCACTGCATTAAAAACCCACATGATTGTCAGTAAAGACAGTTGTCCACTGCATCTACAAATGTAAGTTAAGACTCTACCATGCAAAGTGAAAGCCTTATATCAACAACATCCAGAAATGCTGCTGGCTCCTGTTAAGAGGAAAAGGACCGTCCCGATTGTTTCCAGCACTAAGTTCAGTAGCCAGCATCTGTGATGTATGGGGGTGTGTTAATGCCCATGGCATTATGGGTAACTGTCACGTCTATGAAGTCACCATTGATGCTGAGAGTTAGTTGCTGAAAGGAGCAACAAATGCAGCCATCCAGACTACATCCTTTTCAGAGACGTCCCTGCTCAGTTCAACGTGACAATGCCAAGATACATTCTGCACGTGCTACAACAGTGCGGCTTTGAAGTGAAAGAGTTCAGGTACTAGGGTTAGGCTTAGGATTAGTCCAGCTCTGTCTCCCACTGAAAATGTGTGGAGCATTATGAAGCAAAAAATACGACAACTGAGACCCCAGACTGTTGAATACCTGAAGATGTACATCAAGCAAGAATGAGAAAGAAATTCACTTTCAAAACTTCAGCAATTGCCCCTGTTCCAACTTTTTTGGAACATGTTGCTGGCATCAAATCCAGAATTAATGTATATTTACAAAAAAAACAATACAGTTAAAGTTAACTTTTTTGGAATTAGGGTTTGAAGAAATATTATTTACTGTATGGCTGCCCCAAAAGAAAAACATTGGTTTACAAAAGAGTAGGGATGCTCGCTCTGATGACAACACTTACAAGATGAAGCTTGGCTGGAGACGTCCGCACAAGAGCAGCCTATAACAGGTGGAAGCTTGCTGCAGGTGGCAGGCCTTCAAAGGCGTCAGTAGGAGACATGTTAAGACATTAAACAACTGTGCTGCAGCATATAGGGAAGCGTAATGCTGCCATTGTAAAATCATGAGCACCCACAGGGTGAGTGAGGAACAGACTGATAAACAGCACAATTATAATGTCTCACTTTTACACTGGGGAGTATTATAACTCTTAATGGTAATGAGGAGGAAACCTGGGGGCACATGCATGCTAAATGATAACTGCTATTATCATAATTATTTAACAAAGCATCACAGCGGCCCTGAGGACAATTAAACTAACTTAAAAAAAAAAAGTCTGGGCAATATTTGGTAAGTTGTGGCAGATAAAAAAGCCACATCTGTCTGTTTTTAGTTTTCAGTCTACTGATGTCACCATTATTGATGGTCAGGAAAGAGAAGAATGATCTATCATGAGAGAATGCCAAGTAACAGTCGCCCCCTACAGTCAGGGACCAGTATCATAAAGAGTCTCCTGATGAGCTGCACACTGGATTTCAATATTCTGTCAGGTCAGGCACTATTTCTCTGAGAAGGAATAAAAAAGGAAAAACAGAGTCCCAATGTGACAGGTTTGTCAGTGCTCTAATGACAGGTTTATCTTGAAGAGAGACAGAGACAAACATTACCTCAGAGTGCTGCTGCAGACCTGCCGCACACCCCAAAGACAGCGTCAGTTCACCGAGTCTGTACTGATCTGTCCTGGGGGAAATTCCTTTCTACTACTGTCCCTCTCTGCAGCAGACTGTAGTTGTCAGCGTTGGGTCATATGATGATATATTTGTGTGTTTCTACAATGGAAAAATTCCACCATCGTGAACACATGCATGAGCAGCGAGACTGTGAGCTCAAAGTCGGAGACATGTGCAGGATAAAGATGGGGACCAGACAAGCTGAGAGAACACAAAGCTCGGGTAAATTCTACTTAGTTGATTATTAAAGCCAAATGCAGAAAATATCCCCTAAAAACCTGCCCTATCCCTCACAAAATAGCACATCTTAAAGCATCAAGTAAGAGTGCGTGAAGCAGAGCAGCGATTGATCTTGGCGGAGGCTTGTGATGTTCAACCAGTTTACTGTGACACACCTTCTGTGTAATGAACTCTTACATGTGTTGACAAAATTGGACCAATGACTGAAAGTGAATCAAGTGAAATTACTCCTTGCTAATAGTAACTGGTTAGATGTACTGTACACTGTAACAAACACTTGATCCCTCCTTTCACAAGCTGCCTCAAAGCCAGTCAGGCAGGTTTTCTGTAATTACATGAAAAATGGCTTTAGTCCCTCCGGGATTTTGGCCACGTCTGAGAATAGAAGAAGTGTCTTTGCATGCTAATGTGCGTCTGTGTAATTGAGAAACACTGACATATAGACAAGACAGGGAGAAGTTTGCAGTTGTGGAAAGTAACTAAGCACTTTTACTCAAGTACTGTACTTAAGAATAATTTTAAAGTACTTCTTCTGCTGTTTAATACTAATTCACAACAATTTTGGGGGAAATATTGTAGTTTTTACTGCACTATATTAATTTGTCAGCTGTAGTCTAGTTACTCTTCATTTTATTTATTTTAATTTTACATACACAGTGTTTCGCCCTCGTCATGTGTCATGGGACTTTTCCATTGTCATGTTTGGCCGCGCCAAGTCAAATTACGCTACGCTGATTTGCATTTCAGTTCTTGGTTTTATTGGGCCGAGTCACACCCGAGATGAGGGCACAGCACGCCCAACCTGTCACGAAGCGGGTTGCAGTGACGTCTTGCCTGCCGCAGCCAACCTGCGGCAACCTCCTTTTCTCCCCCTCCAACAAGCACGTGTTGCAAGCGGTTGCCAGACTCAATTCGTGTGTGCCCGACAGCACAAAGTTCGTAGCATCTAAGGCTGTCTCTAACTAAGATGTTTTTCAGTTGAATCACATTTGTACATACAATGCAAATATTCAACGATTCATTTTTTTTTTTTAGTTCAGTGCACCACACTTAACTCATATATCAGCCTACTTGAATATGTTTTACCCGTCAGACTCATCATTTTTGATGTGAAAACATCATAAATAAAATTGTGTGTCCTCCTACAGTCCAGTGTCACCTGTCCTGCACACTATGCACTCCTTGACACTGCGAATTAGGGGTTTATTTTGACCAAACCAGAGTTGGTGATTGTTGGAACAATGGAAATAGGAACTGAAGACATTTTCGATTTTGTCTCTGTTGTATTTGAATGAAGCTGACGATGAGGAGGAGGAGCCTTGTTAGCTTGGTGAGAGCAACAGCTGCTTCTGGTTAATCGAAACGTATTTTAATCTTTAAGAAAAGGTCTCCCTCTGTAGAGATCCTTTCCATAATGTTGTCAGACACATAATAACAACATGAGCATGTCAGTGGGAAAAACAAGCGAACGTTATCTGCCCCATACGCTCTGTCAGTGCACTCTGGTGGGGCTCAAACAAATTTCACCTATAACTAGCTCCACTGGCTGCTGATAGTGCATTGTTTCATCAGTATTAATAATATAAATGGTAAATAAATTAATAATAAGTCCTTTTCAAACTTTAAGCATACATTTTTATTATAACACTTCTTTATTTGTAGTCAAGTAAGATTTCAAATGAATTACTTTTACATGTACTTGTATATTGTGGTATTTGTACTTGTACTTAAGTAAAAGATCTGTGTAGTTTTTCCACCACTCAAGGTTTGTATGTGTAAATGTGCTTGGTCATCTCTCATTTTGTTACCTGTCTGTTTGATTCCAGTGCTGGAAAGCTCTTAACAAATTTAATCTGACACAGCAATCAAATCTGCTGTCAGCCTTTCTTTGATTTAAAGTACACAACAGTCAGTAACATTTAAAAACTGACATCAGTCAAATCTCAATTAACAGATCTGTCAACATCATGAAAAAGACCAGTCGTGCTGCTGCAGCCTGTTTCAAACTAAAACTCTAAATGCCACAGGCATCCCTGTGCGAGAAATTGCAAATTGTGCGAGATTCCTCCCTAAATCCTGGTAATCAATCAAAACCTTTCGAAAACAAGCCTTGGGCAACATATTCAGGAAAAACCCTGCTGGTTCTAAGCTGTGGAGGAGATGTTGATGATGACTGAGGTGTGTATGAGCCCTCCTCTCCGGGGAGAGTTTATGATTAATCTATGTTATGTCAGCAAAATCAATATTTTGTTCTGCACAAGAAACAAGCTCATTGAGATTCACAATATCAGCTAACTAGGCTAATCTACGGCCCAAACAGATGTTGTCTGTGGTTTGATAGATTTGGGTGAGAGCAGAATCTGTCTGGAGCTCAGAGGCCTGCCAGATGCTTCTGTATCAACACCTCTTTTATCACCTGAAGAGAGCCATCCTGCCAACTATGACAGTAATTCCATCTGAGAGGGCCACACTGACAGAGGTATCATCCCAGCATGGATGAGTGCGATTGTCTGAGCGAGTGCACACATTTTATATTTGGTAACGTGCTTTCTGAGAATTCACCCGGGTAGCGAGCGCTGTCGATGAATGTTTGGACTTCCTGAAATTTATGCATTCAATAAAAAGAAGAGCAGCGCATTCCTCCAGAGTTCTGTGCCAACCTGCATAACTGTATTTGCACATGGAAGCCTCTTTTCATGTGCAGGAAAACGGCAATAAAAGGGCAGCCATGATGGCAGGTTAATCCTCCCACATTAACACCCAGGAACACAATGATTTAACATCAAAACTCCAGATGCTTGCAGCTGGTAAAAGCAACAGAAACAGTCAACACGCTGCCTGATGATTTCTGGCTTAGGTAAACAGAAAACTTGTGTTGTTTTACACTTGTCTGTTGTACAAACAATCATGAAGTGCGTCTCACGCTATAATCAACTAATCAAGTGGCAGCAGTCAACAGGCGTATGGCGGAGGGAGCGTGCCACAATGCAGCAGTGTGCTTTAAATAGCCCCAGGTGTTCTGATAAGTTGACTTGTGCTCTGTTTTATGGGAAGGATAAGTGCCCCTGCACACTGTGGGAGACTTAAAAGATGGATTTGGCAGCTGCTCATTACACTCACAACTGATAATTAAAATGTGGTAAACACTTTTGTTTATTTATCTTTGTTTATCCTCTTCTCGCTGCATGAAAACAGCGGAGTTAGCAAGTTTGTTTAAGGCATACCTGTTGTCATGTGCGTGTCATAACTCCACCGCATGTGGTGATTCCTGCCTGTTCTTGTGTGCTGCTGGAACATCTTAATTTGAAAGGGTTCATGATTTGAAACAATGCTTCTGATTCAAGCCTAGAAATAGAGCAGGCTTGTTTTTAGTGAGTTAGATTAAGGCAATTTAATAGGGATGAACCTGAATCCGAATGCGTTAGTCACAAATAATGTAATGGAAACAGATATTTCCATTGCTCATTATCATTCGGAAAAAGTCAGCTGCATGGTTACGTCAGCACAGGTAAAAAAGGCTTCATCCATCTGCCCTAATGAATCACACCTGAGTGCAGCATGATAATTCCATTCAACTGAAGAATATTTCTATATACTTCTATATCTTTAGAGTCTGTCAGCTGTTGACAGCTGTGTTTTGTTACGGAAAGTCAAAGTTTGGCCAGCTCAGTCTCATTCCCAACTCATCAGATACCTGCGTTTTGTAAATGCACCTCTGCGACTCACACATGGTGCATGTTAAAGAAAAGTCCCACCAGGCCTTCAAGTCACTTCAATGTAAACCCATCCATGGCTGTAAGAGACACGCCAGGCTCACGTAATGTAGTATAACGAGGGAGAAAGTCCATACATGGAGGAGATGGGGTGGTTGGATGGGTCAAACAAATATCAAACAAACATGACCCAGGAGACTGGGGGGGTCATAAAGTTACATGTGTCATGTGACTGGCACCATATGATTGTTGTCTTGTGAGAAGATAGGACGTGCGTGATGTAATGTTGTTATTGTAACCTCAAACACAGTCTTGTTCTAAACCTAGCTCAGTACACCTAAGTAGGTTTTGTTCATAAACCTGCACAAACTGCAACCGCTTCAAAACATTAACCACGTGTCAAAGGAGGCTTTCTGGCAGTGTGTGATACAGCCACTCAAAGGTACCTTGTGAGATGCCGAGGGGCGGTGACAAAATTTTGGTGTCTGACGAGTTGGGATGACAACGGGTTGGGTTGATAAAAGGAATATAGAGGGTTTACACTCATGTCACTTTCCCACCTGGACATGCCAGTTGGACTGAGGAACAAAACATTCTGCAACACGGCTGCCCTCAGTGGGGGGAAACTGAAACTGGGAGTAAAAAATTATCTGCGGAAATTAACGGCAGTTTGACTCAACAGTGATTCTTAGAACTTAGTGTGATTCACAGTGATTCATGGACATTGACATTTGACCTGCAATCATGTTTTCTGTGAATTGCAGTGATCCTTTTGCTTTGCTTTTCTTTAGCTTTTAAGAATTTGTAAAAAAGGTCGCTTTGATTTCTTGTTTAATCTATTTGTAAAGTCAGTTGCACAACAGCACCTTCCCATTTTAGATATGATTTTTGTGTTTTCGTAGCATTGAAGCTCGGTATAATCTCCTGTCTGCGGACAGCTTTGTGTATCTTGCTGATGTTAGTCCAGTGTACAAAGTGATTAATGATCTGCCTGCTCCTCCATTAAAAGGGTCCATATCAATTTTGGCAGATCAGTCTTCTCTGTGAGAGCCACAAACTATTATTATCATTTCTATAATTATTACTATCCAAGTGCCAAGTGAGGTAAGAGAGTGCAACAGCTTTGCTGGTTTTAACAACTGAAACACTTGATCTTAATGTTATGAAATCTTGTTGTGGTTTTATTGTTGTTGTTGTAGTGTCGTAATGTTGTGTAATCTTCTTATTGTTACTGCTCGAGGTGTTGTATCGTGAATATGTTCTGTCTCATAATTGTGTTTGTATATAATAGTGTTAGGTTTCATCAGCAGAGAAGTTTTACTCTGTTTCCTTCCCACAGACTACAGATGAAAATTAGCTTATAGCTAACTCTGGTACAGCTACGGAGTGGAGTGTTGTCCCTGTCAAATAAACAAATAAAGTGATAAATTTATCAGCTGAATGCTAACGTTGCTACTCAGTGAGTGGAAATGCGGTGACTCCACCTACTATGACATCACATGCATACCCTCTATAGGAGCGAACGGTTTGCTACGCCGCAGCAAATTAATAGAATCCGGCGCAGACGGTAGCTACAAGTTTCAGTCGAGCAGTCAAGCAACAGTTAAAAAAGTACAGCCCACTGCAACAAAGGAACTTGTAGAATATAAAAGAAACAAAGAAATTAATGTATTTGAGTTTTGCTCCTTTTTGATTTTATTTTATTTTCAAAGGCCCGTTTTATTTATGAATGCACCTGAATTTTTGTTTGTTCCGAACAAGCCACTACAAAAACAATGTCAAGAACAACTTAATGTGAGTACCAGCATGCTGGAACTTTACGACGTGTAGAGACTAATTGTAGAAAAAGAAGTCATTGCATCCAGTTATACTATTTTTGGATTCTGGGTGTGTGTTTTTTACAGGCTGGCAGTATTTTTGGGAATACCAATGACAAATCCCTTTCGACGTTTTCTTTTGAGAACAACATGCCACAGCACAGTCCACAACTGCATGACGATTGCACCTTGAGAAAAAATGCCCTTTGAAATAACAAACACTTGAAGCCAGCTCATTACTCGGGTGACATTGTTTCTTCCAAGGCAAGCCTCAACTCTTCATCATTATACAACTCTGCCCATTGCTCACCCACAGAAAATTTATTACCCTCACTCAAATCCGCGTAGAGTTGACAGTAGGCTACGCATTCCTTAGCTGGTTGGCTGTGAGAGAAAAGCACTTTGTGAGGAATGTCTTGTGCCAGCTGATGAGACGTCAGGTATGAAGACACACACCTCCAGTGCTTTTAACCACAAATAGATTATTGAAGATTAATCAGAGCAGAGACACAAAGCGAGAGTGTAAGAGCTCAGTTCTGTCTGTACTAAATGCTGATGTCACCATGCTAACATAATGACAATGCTAACATGCTGATGTTTGGTGAGTAAAAGCAATGTTCACCGTCTTACTGTAGCACATTAGCATGCTAACATGAGCTAACAGACAGAGGCGAGACCCTCTCCCCTTCCAGTGCCTTTGGAAATATGAACTGTGGCGAGAGGCGAAAGATATTTTTATGCCATTTGAATTGTGCCATGAAACACACATATGTTGTGTGTCAAGTTAAAAGATAATTTCAGAGATAGTCACCATTTGTTGTGAAACTGTATCAGACTGTGAGAATACATATTTAGAAAGACTGCACACCCAGAAGTCGTGTAAGTGACGTCGTAATTTTCTCTCAACAAAAGCTAATGTTAGCTGTTGAAGCTATGGTACCTTTATATATCTGTTTTAAATGATTGTTCTTCTTTTATCATGCACTTCTTTTGTATCTTCTCAACATCATTGTAAATGAGGGTTTTGCCCTCATTGATTTTCAAGATTAAATAAAGACAAAATAAATTTAAAAAAAATGACCCTGTCATCAAAATAAGCAAATATGCCAATTTAGGCAAACATTTCTATTGCACATGAATCAAAACACCTTTGCACTCTACTCATAAAAATGATCATATCTAAAAAACACTAAAAAGTATAAATAGTGCAAATAATTTATGGAGTATCAAGAAATATGTAGTTCATTATTTATCAATCTTTTGAATTAATGATCTGTTTTGTGCATTTATTTAGGTAAATTTGCTGAGAAAATCAAGTCAAATTTTTGTGTTTTTAATATTATTTATGACACAATTTCAAGACTTTTATCAGTTATTGTGATTTATTGACTTGCATAACCTTTCAGCTATGTTGTACATACTTTAAAGATATAGGGTATTTGATTATACCAATGTAGTCACTGGTGCAGTGTTTCTATTTTGATTTATGTACCTATATGGCAATATATCTTTAACATTGTATTCATCAGTTTCAGTTCATGTCTCTGCTATATCACAGTCCATATTTTGCTGATATTGCCATTTTTGCTCTCGCGTCACTCTTATTTTAATTTGCAAACTAAATCAGTTACCTTCAGCAGTTTCTGTGGTTTGCATAACCGATCTGATGCGGAGGGAACGTGACTGGGTGTGGACTGGGAAACGCGCTTGCCTCAGGACCTCAGGGTTTCTAATCTGCACAAAGTACAGAAGTAGAGAAACACAGCTGTCCTGCCATTTTCTCTGTGCTCCGTGTTTGCTACATTTAGCTGTCTTTGAAGCTTTGATTAAGGTCTGCAGGATAGATCACAACAAATCCAGTTGTTTCAGACCACAAAGATCTGCATTCTCATCATGCGTCTTTGAAATCATTTTGAATCATCAGCTCCTGTGGGAACAAGTCTGAAGATAACCCATTCAGGAAGCCCATATTAGAGTCAATGAGGCAGAGTCGAGCGAAAACACAGAAAACACAGCCCTGCAGGTAAAAATACTTATGTGAGGAGGAAGCTCGAAACTGGTTGAATAGACTGCCGTGCAAAAAGGGAAAAGGCCACGTCAGTAAATGTCAACAGAACAGGAAGAAAATGCATATGCATGATTTTATGTCATTCCATCTGGAACACAAGATAGCCACCAAGTGTTATCTATGATGAAAGACAGACGTAGAGATTTCGTCATTCAGACCAAGCAGAACTCCTTGTGTCAGGGGCGATAAATCTCACTGAGTTGTTGTAGTGTCATGAAAGATCTGTCCCCATCATGAATTTACCTCACACACAACTACAAGGCCACTTGATTTGAATAGCAAGGACTAACATAAGATAATAAACAAAATGTTTCCGGAGTTGCAACTTCAAAGCCTGACTGAGATTGACACAGAGTAGATAGTCACAGTTGTATATCCAGGTTTTGACTCTCAGGAACCTTATGAGGCCACCCAACTGTGTGTCTCACCAAACAAATGTCATCAAGGTAGTCTAGATAAGCACCAAGCCAAAGCAAATAAGACTGCGTCACCTCCTTTTTCTTTTATACTTTTTTTTTCTCCTGATACAAAGTGCTTCTCAGAACTGTTTAAGCACAGGAAACAGTTTTTCAGGCCTAGAGAGGGGGGAATGCGCCAGAGATATGCCAGAACCAATGCCGGTTCTGAGTGGGGAACATAATTGGGCTCAGCAGCATCATGGTCATCATGGGGCCACCGTACGAAAAATGTTGGGCTGACTTTTGGTTATTGCTGAAAGCTTCATGAAATAAAAGGTGGCAAAACAAATACTCTGGACAAACGTTACAGAATCTGCCTACCAGCATCTCTAAAGCTCATTAATTAACATTTTACATCTTGTTTGCTTAAAGGAGCTGTAGATAAGATCTGGCCACCTGTCAAACTCATGCTATGAACAAATAGGGGGCATTGTATCACCAGAAAATTAGCCATTAGCTAATTAGCTCAGTTAGCCGTGCAGCTAGTGGCCCTATAAGCTAAAGGTTCCCAGAGTGGGAGCTCGGACCACTAGGGGAGTGTTGGTGTTTATGTCACTAGCACAGGAGCTTTTCAGGCCCGTGGCAGAGGGGACCCCATCGGGAAATGTTGGCGGGGAACCAAAACACTGAATACAGAGTTCAGGCGGGGTGGGAGAGGAGCCACAGGGAGGTCAGGCACCAGTCAGGCTTGAGTGGGTGTTAAGAAAACTACCTCCGTGTTGCTGGACTGAGGGCAGACTGGATGTAACAGTGACTCATTATTGCCTCTTGAGGCACACAGTGGTATTACGAGACAGAACAGGCCAAAGTTAGCCGGTTAGCATGCTAACTTGAGATATTTCTGCAACACAGTACATGGACATCTTTGACAAAATGTCAAAACTGTTATTTCTTAATGTTCTGTTGCTAATTTTAGTTCATCTTTGAATGTTGTGTATGCGTGTCTGTAAAACAAAACAAAATGTTTTTGATTATGATGATATGCTAAAAATGTATTTTCCAGGCAGAACACAATGTTTGTTTCAGAGTTAGCTATTAATAATTAGCCTACTTATTAATAAAAAATATATTTTAAAATGATTTCAGTAAAACACAAATTTAGCGCTCATGGCGCCAAATACAGAAGTTAGTAAAAAAAATTGTTTCTTCAAATAATAACTGGTAAATTGTCAGTGTTAGCTTTTATTTTCTTTTTTTAATTCAAGGAAGTCTATTTCAATTAATCATCAACAATAATTGGAGCAGCAACAAATAAAAAAGGATTCAGACTGAATTTTAGTGAAATAAAGGTCAGTATGATAGCATCAGCAAACACTTGTTTGTTTATTCCCTTTACATACATCATATTCATTTAACTTTGCTTCTATAGTTTGTCCTTTTTTAGGCCCTATTGTCAAAACAAAACAACAGCACAAACTCACACTTTCAAGACTACAATATGTCTAACCATATTTCTCAACAAACTTTCATGTGGCTGTACTTTCATAATGTACTGCAGGCACACCAGATTATTTCAAAACTCCATAACCCAGCTTTTGTTCAGGGTAAAATAATTTGACAGGGATTAACAAGGATTTCGAGTACCACTCAAAGCTTAAGCAGATAAAAACATACATTCCTGTGTGTTTTTTTCTTATACAGCCCATCTGTTGTCCGGTCAATTACAATGTTCAGCATTTGAATCTGAGTACAATCAGGTGTTTTCAGGGTTCTGCGCAGATATGCATCTGCAGGCTCTGGCCTCAGTGCAGGGCTTCATTTCCACTGAATTGTTGGCTCAGAGCTGCCCTCTGTGTGCATACCTGTGCTTGTGCATGAGTCTAAGCATGTGTGAGTGCAGTCCTTTGTGTGTTTGTTGCTTGCACCTTGCCTGCACCGAGACTTAAACACAGTGCAAACAGGGCAGCAGAAGTAGACGTGTACATTTTTGGTGCCAGGATCTCTTGTATGACCTCACAATGTTTTGCTATATACAAACATGCCACGCATGTGATTCAGAGCAAACCTTGTTCTTGTCAGAGCTGGGTCATAAACTACACCTGAAATCAGCTCTTTTATCTTCAGTCTCTCAACACTCGTATGCTTTCCCCTGAAGCATCCGAAACTTTAAGAAATCAGCATTAAAGGTAAATTTCCAGAAAGGTCACATGACTTCTTCTTATAATCATGATTTTCAAGGAACGCCTCCTGCTCATCTCTGATCAACTAAGTGCATAAAAAAAGATGAGACTTCTCTTTTAAATCAGGCAGAAAGGAATGCACATTTACTCTCAGCTCGCCTTGGGGCCTTGGCCTGCACCAAACATGTTTTTGGAGTACAGAAAAGAAGACTAATAGCACTAACTGGGGGCTCCCACATGCATACAACTGTATCATAAACTGCTCTGATGGCACACTTCCAAGTCCTCCTGTAAGAATGAATTTATATTTTTATGGCATCATATACAAATGATTAACAAATTGCAAACAGTGATGTCTGAACCGTGCTAATAAAAGGGTAGACTGAGCAAAATGTACTAATCAGATTTTCTGTATTTACTTTTCGACTACTTTGTCTTTTCATCTGTAGCCTAAATGTGTAGAAAATGAGGTCAAGAGGACAACAGAGTTGAATTTTAATTTACTTTGGAATTGCTGTAATGCTATTGTCATAAATTACCCCATAATTAGTTATTCTCTATGAAGATCTGATGCTAATCTCGCAAAATACTGATTCTTTTTTCCAGAGCTGACTTTATAATCCTATAATGAATCTGTCCTTTAATTTTAAAGTCAAAAGACGTACTGTCAGTCCCTTGTTGTGTGTGTGCGTGTGTGTGTGTGTGAGAGAGAGAGAGAGAGAGAGAGAGAGAGAGAGAACACATGCATGCAAGTGGAGGCATGAGTGTGTCTGTACACTTTCACCAACTTTTCTAACATGTTCGCCCGCTGCTGTGCTTCTCCTGTGGGATTTTCTCTCTGTATTACCATCAAAAT
>JAJHUR010086942.1:0-18737 GCA_027495735.1 Lutjanus campechanus
GTAATAGTTGCATTAGTCAGATCTAAACTAAGCACTGAAAAGAGACAAAGGTGCTTGTTAGAGCAGTTATTCTTAAAAACTACTGACATTATATTCCTTCCTGGAACGGCATGCATTCAGGTTCACAACTCTGTTAGTCAGCAATGCACAAGTACAGGCATATACCTCCATCTGGTCTCAAGACTGCAACTTGTGTCTGCCATTGGTCTGATGCCAGAGAGGAACTGAGGTGTTTCAATAAGGGTTCCTCACATTTTCTTCACATTCGCTGCAGAAATAGCCTACCTGATAGAACTCAATGCTGGACCTGAAGGTCTGAGTTTAGTTACTAAAAATATTTCTTGTTAAAGAGGGAAAAACTAGGTAAAAACTAGGTTTTTGCAGCCTGAATACTTACATGTGTTGTGGACAGAACAGGAGAGGTCAACAGGGTTGTCAGTCATTGTGTTTACATGCACTTTAGTAATTTGATCACCACCCGAGTAAGGTAATACTGAGATTATTGCGACTGTCATACAAACATCTTAACAAAGTTATCTTACTTGCATTAAGGTTGTAATCGGAGTAAGCACAACTAGATTTACAGAGATGGATTACTCATCGATCTCTCAAATGACTCTCGACGTGCAGAGTATACACGCCATATAGCCTGGTTTCTCTCAATGTTTTGATGTTGCACACGTGCTACAGTGAACCAGATGCAAAGCAGTGTCTTTGAAGAAAGACATGCTTTTTGAGGGTTTTCTGTTGTAAGCACCACTGGATGAAACAGAGTTGTGTTAAATTGATGCATATATAAATCAACACAAAAGTGCATAGATTCCCATTTCCTGTTTCCCTGTAGGTCTCCACTGATAATTATGGATGTCCATCAAACAATTCATGTGGAGTAGAGAGTGGTACAGATGAATCCCTGCTAAAATCATGGTAAATATGACATGCTCTCTGCGCCACAGAAAATTTCCTTGGAAGGAATACTAAATGGTAAATCATGCAACTTCTCTTTTGGTTGAGTGGCAGAAAAGGAAACCACCTCCTATTTCCTGAAGCAGTAAGATCCTGCCTGCTTTCTGAGTTTCTGTTTTCATCCTGAATGGCACCTCTGTCATTCACATGGCAGCAGCAGACTAACAACTAATAAATCACTTCTACTAAGTGAGCTTTTCCTTTCACTACTTGCAACAACAACCTGGCTAATTTATAACCAGAGGAGGCATGAGGGAGAGGCTAAAATTGGCTGTGGAGGTCAGGCAGGTTATCTGACAACATGTCTTCACCTGACATGAAGGACAACAAACAACTAAGATCATCTGCAGACATACACCAGATGAGCGCTATCAATAAATTAAACACCAAATGCTTCCCACATTCAATAATCCAGACCACTTGGTGAGCAGATGTAATGTACCACACCAATGTACTGAATAGAAACCCACAAAACAACAAAGCTATTTCTTCTTTAAGCACCGATACTCCTCAGAAACATTTTAACTCGCCTAAAATGAGTTTGCTTTCACTAAATAACTTAATCAGTTAACAACTGTGCTCTATGATTTACATAAATGTAATGCATGAATATCAATCCAACAACACTTCATTCACTAAGGCTGCAACTATTTGATAATCAATTACAGATTACAGATGCATGATAAATACTTGGGCAGATGATGGGAAATTTATATCAATATTTATTATTATGATAATAAAATTATAGCCAATAAATATCAGATATAATAATATATGATTTGACAGATTATGTCAAAGCATTCAATTTGAATTCTTAGTCAAAATGTTTTATAAAAGCCATTTTATAAAAGTATTTTTGTGAAGCTCTTTGAGAAAAATTGTCCTTTGTTTTTGTTGTTAGAGCGATGTCAGTTAGATTTGGTTCAGCCAGAGGTGTAGAATAAATTATCCATCTTTGCTCATTTCATCTCAGCCTTTCTTACCCTCAGGTGCATAAACTGCAGGTTACGTCAACTTCTTTTTAAAATACAAAAATGTGAAATTATTGGTTACCATCATCAGTATCAGTTATGATGACAATGAGCATATCAGCTGAAAAAAATCCATAGCATGCCTAGGCGTATCCCTCTTATCAATTAATCTTCACTATTAACCGATTAACCATTTAGTCTATAAAAAAACAAAGAAAAAGAAAAATGTTTAGCACAATTTCCAAGAGCCCAAAGTGACATCTGCAAATAGCTTCTTTTGTCTAATCAACAGTCCAAAACAAAAAGACAAAAGAGATAAATCACAAAGAAAAGCAACAAATCTTCACATTTAAGAAGACATTTTTGCTTGAAAAATGACTGAAACGATTAATCGATCATCAGAGTAATGGACATCTACTTTTCTTTTGATTGCCTAATCAACTAATTGTTGCAGCTCTGGTATACAACAGCAAATTCTGGGCCCTCAAAAAGCTACTTGGCACAAAACACTCCCTCAAACCTCAAATTGTCCCTTACATAAAGTTTTTTGTCATCATCTTCTTTTCCCTGATTAAAGCACAGAATATTTGGGGATGGCAGACAACATAAATATGTTCCTGAGTTTATTCTAAATCTTTGGATTAGATTTGTTCAAGTGTTGTGCCTTCGAGGGAAACTCAATGAGAAGCTCTTGAAGTTATCCACAAATTCACTTTCTTTTTCCAAATGCTGAGCAGGCGATTTATTTTTCTACATTTTGTCATATAACATGATTGAAACTGAATCAGTAGCCACCTCAACAAAGAATACAACTTTCTGACAGCAACTTCATGAGTCCTCATTAAGAAGGTATGCAGTGCTGCTTCATTAGATTGTGACCCACATGTCAAAAATAGAGAACTAGATTCTGCAGCAGACACAGTTTGTGTGTATGCATAAAAAACAGCAGTTGTGACTGAAGTCCTGCAAAGCTTCCCAGTAGTTAAAAGTTACACAGACATTATGCTGCACAGAGAGCACACCAAAAAATAAATTCATACAGACACGACTAAACTCTGAACTTAAAAAATCTTACTTTAATAGCACCTTTCAGAGGTGCTGGTTGAAACACTTCATTCCCATGTTACTAAGATGTCTAATGAACGGAGGGAGCGAGGGAGGCACAGAATGAGTCAGTCAGAGAGAAACGGGTTCTGATTTCCTCAAAGAGACGGGCGTGAAGGGAGTGAGGTCAAAACCCCAAACTGCCAATGAACCATCAAGGTGAGACACATAAATCACAGCTCTCAAGTTCAATAGCTTTGTAAAGAGTTCACTCACTCACTCACTCACTTGCTCAGCTCTACTCATTTCTCAGACCTACACACACACACACACACACAAGTTCTTTTAGGGTGCAAATATGCTCTAGTTTTAAGTGAAAAGAGTTAAGAACACTAACTTGTAAAGAACTTTTGCCCCTCAGAAAATTCTGGTTTGTTGAAGAGATATTTGAAGTGTATTTAAAATTTTTTTTAAATCTATTTCAGAGTAAAGATTTTTGTGAGATTGAATAAAGGACATTTGAAATAAGTTTGGTCAGGCATTAGACTAGTCTTGAACTTGAACACATTTTCTATAGCCCAGTTTTATCTCAGGCAATGATCTGTGATCTTGTCAAAACATAATTAATAAAAGGGTATTAGACAACATTATCAATTTTATATTATTAATTTATGGGTGAGTGTTACTTTCAATAGGCCTATTACCAACAATACTGTCAAATCTATCACAAATGCTCAAATAGAAACAGAGTCAAAGTGCAGTTTTAGCAGCTATTTGCAAGTCCAGTGCTCCAGAGGTATCACTTCCATTTATCACATAATGGAGTTATTCAGTCAGCCTGCGGTAATGCATTAGTTTGCACTGGCAGCAACATCAACCATGACCTGTTTTCTATGGGGATGAACCAGCAGAAAATAACCTGCAACAAGAACCCTTTCAACAAAACTATCCACATCTCTAACATCGCTACAAGAGACATTGTGAACTTGGAATCTTAAGTTTCTGACTGATTTCTTTTTCAAAAAAAGTTAGCAATGCACTTATCATCTTTGCAAGTCATTTTAAGGTATCATTTCTGTAAAAGAAATTAGTTTAAAATATATAATGAGTGACATAAAACTTCAGTGCTCATTGTCTCAAAACTACACTCAACCCAGACTTAAAATTGCAGAGAAACCACTGATCAGTTTCATCAGCTAAATAAATGGCCTCTACAACAAACCTCCTACAAATCGGCTGAAACATGCAGTAGTTTCCAGGTTTTGAAGCAGGCACATGTTTTGCAGCGACAATGTCATACTAAAAAAGTTTTCTGAGCTATTGTGTTGCCTGCGCCAAGTGCCATTCTCTTTGACCCCTCTGAATTCCCTTCCCCCAGTCGGCCTCCACTCCACCTCCCTTCTCACTCCACCTTGACCCTCAAAACTTGGTACAAATTCAAATGCACAAAGCCCCTCTTATTACCAGAGCTCACAGATTCGTTGTAACAATGAAACATGAACTTGTGCATATTGAAACGAAGTGGATGAAAATTTCTAGCCTCAAAAACAGAACTGCGAGTCCAACAATAAAAACTCAAAATAGGTAACATTTGGCAACATATAAATCAAAAGCAAAGAAGAATCAAACACACTGCTGAGAGGATTCTTGGGGAGTACAGAACTTCTAAAAAAGTGCGAAGAGAGAGAAAGAGAGAAGCACTTACCACATAGATCCCGACATCCGAGCCCAAGAATGACAGATTCCTCTCTTGTCTATCTCCGATCCACTTCCATTTTTCTGAGCTCCCATATGGCACCCCCCACCCCTCCGAGAGGCAGAAAGCGGAGAGAGTGCGACATAGGGAGAGTCAAACACACAGGGAGAGAGGGAGAGAGTGAGAGAGTGAGAGAGAGAGAGGGGGGCATTAGTCCTGGTGTGGAGATGGAGGGGACTGTTGCAGCTGTGCACCCCCGTCAGTATCTCCTCAAATCCAAATCCTCTCCTCCATGTGTGTCTGCAGCACCGCGGAAAAAGGCAACGGACACAAAGTGATCCTCTTACACACAGCCCGGAGAAAGAGAGAGAGAGAGAGGGAGAGACAAACAGGGAGAGGGCGAGGGAGGGAGAAAGACACAGAGAGAAAGAGAGAGAGAGAGGGGACGGCGGTGAAAGAAAACAAGTGGGCTAGTTAGAAGGCCGAGGCAGCTGGAGAATAGCAGGTTCAAGTTTTCAGCGTTTCCTTTACTGTGTCGGAGAACTCTGCCGGCCGAGTGGGAGGGAATAAGCGGGAGCTTCTAGGAAGCCAAGGAAATAGTGCATAATACCTTCCAGCTTCTTTCTACCCCCACTTCTCCCTCCCTGCCTCCCTCCCTCTCTCTTTTCTCTCACTCTCTATCACTCTTTCTCTCTCTCTGGTAATAAGCCTGGCTGCAACAACCCCCTCCTCCGGGCGCTGGAATGCAAGGCAAGAGTTTCAAGAGGCCCAGTTAGACAACCCTCAGAGTCACTGCACCTTGACCCCCGGGTCAGACACAGTGTGTGTGTGTGTGTGTGTGTGTGTGTGTGTGTGTGTGTGTGCGTGCGTGTGTGTACATGTGTGAGGGAGGGGCGGGGAGCTTTAGTTGTGTCTGCGTATGCTTAAATTTGTGGGGGCCAGCTTCGCCTCACGAGATCACATAACCGTATACCGGACAGCCACTTGACAGAGATAATACTGTGGGACATTCACACCGCTGTACTGAGTCACAATCAATGTACCACTGACTGGTGTTACATGCACACAAAAGCTGCCTTCACTCCATGAGAGTAATTGTGTTACGCTATTTTATATGTGCAAAGAATATTATATTACTGGCTCCTTTTCTTCACTATTTAACTTAGTTTTCTTCAGTTTTATAGTGGTTTTTAGTTATTCATTTTGTGTGGTTTGCTAAATCAGATTTTAAATTGATTGAATTTGAAGAAGTTGTCACATGTTCATTTATGGGTCACAGCACTGGAGACTCAAAGGTAGATGTTTTTTTCTTTTCCAGAGTTAAATTCAAGCATTTTTAAGCACTTTCAAGGAACCTCAGCCAAAAAATCTCTGGAAGCTTTTAGCATCTTAATTGCTACAATAAAAAGAATTTGCAAATTGTATATGTATTAGAGCTTATCAATTCAAATCACCAACTCTTTAGCTAATTGATTAATTGGTTTGAGTAATTTATTAAGAAAAAATAGTAAAAATGATCTTTTCTTTTCTCCTCTCTGATGCTAAACTCAATATCTTTAGGTTGTGGCCAAAACAAAAGACATTTGAGGATGTCATCTTGAGCATCTTTGGGAAACACAGATCGACATTTTCCATCTTTTTCTAACATTTTATAGACCAACCAATAATCGATTAATCAACATGATAATCAACAAATAAATTGATGATAAAAATAATTAGTTTCCAGCCTTAACATGTTAATTATCACTTTGTTTATTTTACCAGCAGCTCATACTACACTGACTGGATGTTTTGATGATGATGATTTACTGCTCACTAATTTCCAGAGCAAGGCATTAACAGGGGACTTACCTAGTTATGAACTGTAAATTTAAGATTTTGAGATTTATGGTTCACATGAGTCATTGTGTAGACGAAAATACCAAATGATGTTAAAAATCAAGCTTTTTTTTTCAAGGCATGTATTCAAATTCAAGCATAATCCTAACCTTGAAAACACAACAATTAAAATGAGGAATTTTCCAAATTTTCAAGACTTTGTATGAACCCTGTTTATAGAAGCATGTCCGATCATTACAACAACATTCACTGTGCTGCCCTGTTGAGGAATTTTGTTTGTATCTATATTTTAGGATTTCTTCATAGAAAATTAAAACACTGGTATAAAATGGACAGAATAAAGACATTGCTAGTATCACCTAACGCAATAATTCTATGGTATCCATTTTAGTAATCCACACATACTGTCAGACACAGCTAGAACTGAGGTTACAGAGATTTCCAACGTTTATCCATGTTTCTTTCTTTCAGATTTCAAATTAGTGGCAGTAAAAGTTCCACAACAGGACTCGGCTTTGTTTGGACACTCTGCTAAAACAAGATTTTAAATCCATCCAATCAGGCCGGTGTGCGTCATTTGAATCAGAGAAGCTGGTACTGTCTGCCAGTCAGGGCCCAGTATTGTGGCTGTTCTGCATGTAAAAACCTATTCTTCAAATTCATTCAAGTGTCCCGGCTAATACGGGTCCCTCCTGCCCTCACTCTCCCTGTCTGTCTGTCTCTCCGGCTTTCTCTCTCTCCCTCAAACACACAAAGTCTCCAGCAGTACAAACCTTTCAGCAAAGGCATGTTCACTAACAGTTATACGAAGGTAAAAACATTACATTCTGATTTATGGGCAGTTTTTCTCTTGTCAATATTTGAAACAGAGAAAATTGATTTTGAACATGATGTAATTTTCTTTTGGAAGTGTGAATGTGTTTATATTTTAAGTTAGAAATGTAACTGCATATAAGCACATTTCTGAAACACGTCATGCATTCTCATTCAAACACCTTCTGATATATACTTCAACAGCTCAATAATATGAAAGTAAAAAGTAAACAATCACTCACCAGCTGGAAGTTCATATTTCTGCTGTAGCAACCAGGTCAGTCTTGCCAACAAGATCCTGTTAAAAGAATAATGTACATTATGCATCTACTTCCAGGACTCAGCTGTGCTCATATCATGACGTGAGGTATAATGAGGTCATAGACCCCACATAAGAGGAAATACCTTGTCCAATTGGACACTCAAATGCTTACATAATATTCAGGTCCCATATATTTGCATTTTTATGAAGCTTGCATAACACACTGAGAAAATAATGGTTTAATGTGGATTTTTAGGATTTAAAACATACAAAACATCTGAATTGCCTCATATTTTCGGATTTAATACATTTGCTGATTCAGAGCTTCTAAAAAAATATAGCAAATAGGTTATATTTTCACTTTTTTTACCACTCTCAAGACAAAAATGAATGCTTTATATAAAAACAGAATTAAAAGATTAATATCTGATATTAGAAGAGGACTGCTTGTCTGTAAATTAATGACTGTTCTTGCTATTATCATGATATACGCCAGTAATTGATTTTAAGAGCATTAGTCATAATGATCAGTCTGCTCCTATCACCACTCTCATGTTTTTGAATATAGAAAGTTATCTGATTATGCAAAAAGTTCTGAGATCTTAGCACTAGCTTCCTGTCTGTCACTTTTGTACTGCTGTTGGTTTATAAAGCACTGAATGGTTCAGTATACGTTTCTGATCTTCTGCTACATTGTGAACCATCCAGACCTCTCAGGTCGCCCTGGACAGGTCTACTTTCTGCCAAAGTCAAAACTAAACATGAGAGGCAGCATTCAGTCTTTATGCACCACATATCTGGAACAAACTCCCAGAAATCTGCAGGTCTGCTGCAATTCTCAGTTCTCTTAAATTGAGGCTGAAGACTTTTCTGTTTGCCTCTGTCTTTCATTAAACCTAATCTGAGGCTTTTGATTATTATCTTAAACAGCAGTGTAATTTTTACTCTCCTTCCTAATTCTATTCTATTTTTATTTTCTATGTAACTCTTATAATTGTGTTGAAATGTCTTTTTATATTGATTTATGTTCCTTTTTTGTCTTGATGCTTTTCATGTTTTATGAAAAGTTTTGATTTGATTTGCCTTGTTGAAATGTGCAATAGAAAAAAATTTGCCTTGCAAAAAACAATTTGAAGGAATACATGTAATATAAACATAAACATAATATAAACATATAAAGTATCCATTCAGAGTCACTGTCTTCTTCCATTTGTTAAAAAGAACTATCCCATGGTATAAGTCTGTGGCAAAACTTAAGGAATGAATGTAAGTTACACTATTAGTGACACAAGAACAAAGCACTTTTTAAAATATAATAAGAGATACTGATGTATCTTCAAAACTGTGGAAAAAGTGGTCTAATTATTCACATTTCTTCCATTCATGTCACAACATTGATATCTAACTGTAGTTAAAGCATTCGTGACCAATAAAGATTAATTGGGACATTCTGAATCACATGCCCAAAGAGGTGAATTACTCAGAATAGCATTTACAAATTAAATTAGAAACCATGTTTGTACCCAAGTTGGCACAAAGGATGAGTGGAATGCCTCAGGGTTCCATCTTGGGCCTCTTTCTGTCCTGACTTTAGCTGCTTCCTCTGGGTTACTTTATTCACAAAAAGCATGTTTTTTCCAGTATTGTTCTGCTGACAGCCACTCCTATTCACCTATAAGCCAAACTGACAGCCATGAACCAAAGACACTGAATGAATGCTCAGATTCTCATACCTATATTAAACAGGAACAAAGCCATTCTTTTCTAGTAAAAGGCTTTGGAATGTTCAATACAGATGGAAACTGCTTTGGAAATATGTTTTCTTGTTACAGTGAAAATGCTGTTATTGGAACTGTAAAAGAAAATAAAAATGTGTATTAATAATGAAAGCTACAAACTCATTTGAATCTGTAACACATACAGTCTGGCTTATTCATTAAGGCCTTCACAACCACTTCAGTATTTAGTTCCTGACTTTTCAGCATGTAAATATTTCTCAACTTAGCTTGTGAGCAAATCCTCTTAAAATAATCCACTGACCACAACAGTCCGGTTCATGCTATTTCCTTTATCACTTTATTACCGCTACAAACAAACATTACCATATTATACAGATCTATTTCACTGTAACTGCATTGCTAAACAGCTCTGTTCCAAGTTTACCTCCTGTTAGCTATAGGAGTTTTTCACAGCTGAAATTTTGACATGTCATCGCAGGAAAGCTCAGGTGTGATTAAAATTTTTCACACCTAAAGTGGGATAATGTGATCATACTGGAGCCAGATCTATAATCAGCCAGACCAATATATAAGCCAAAAATTAGACAGATTGCAGATATATCACTATCTGTGCACATGTTGGCTGATAAATAACAAGAAATCATAGTCCAGAATGCCAAACTAGGCTTGAGGTCATTCAGAAGTGTCACAATTACATGGCTTGTATGCCATAGAGTAAATTTTTCAGCTGTAAAATGTCTTACTCGAGTGTGTGTTTTGGCTACAATTCTTTTCTTTTTTTTTTGGGGGGGGGGGCAAATCTAGATCAGGATAGTTGTTCATGTTATGTATTTATGTAAAAAAAAATTGATTGTTAGTATTGTACAATGTTGTCTTTACACATACTATAAGTTGCTGTCTTATGTCTTTCCTAACAGGACATGTTGAGTTAGTCAGCTGTTTCTTGTTCACTCAGTGGCAGACTGTTCACTGGGTTCATGGTCTAGTCCAACCTCCATGTATGTCTAGATGGACCTTCCCAACCTTTTTCATGTCAGGGAACCCCATTATAGATGCAAACGATTTTTTTTTCTTTTTTGTAGGTTTAAAGATGATTAGGTTTTAGGTTTAAAGATGATTAAGTGTTCATAGTCTATCAACAATTAAACTAGGATCACTATAAATTATAATCAATCAAAACAGCCAAACCTATTTCTTTCCTTGTTGTTCCAACAAATGTAGTAAAAGTTAAAATACTTTATTCCTCCTTTTGCTGGGGACCCCCTGCAACCCACTCAAGAACCTTTGTTGGTCTCTGGACCCCAGTTTGAAAACCAATTATCTAATTCATTGAATTCTAAGAGATAAAAATACATGGAGACTACTGGATATCTTTATAGAACTCTTTCTTTATTTAATAATTAATTTATGCTGCAATATTTTGGCTATAGGCTTACATAATTCATAAAAACATCATCTATGGAATATTGATCAGTTTGAGGATCAGTGACATCAGTCTGATATCCAATAAGTGAAGTGAATAACGTCTTTCAGCACCTGATACCAATATTGGATCAGAGGGGTGCCAAGTCTGCTACTGTCTAGTGGTGGGAATCTCGTGGACCCTCATGATTCGATTAGATTCTGATTCTGATTCAGAGAGCTAAGAGGAGATTATAAAATGATTATTGCTGCATCATAGTGCATCAAAACGTTTGTACGATTTATTTATTTTACTTTAAAAACATATTTGTAATGTTTAGTTAAACAAAACTTGCATTGAAACCAAAATGCTTCCATACGCTAGCTTTTCAGCTAGGGGGCACTAGTTGGATTGAATCCATCTGCAGTTGGTCACGCTCAGCGTCACTAAAACTCAAGACATAGCCTAGTTTGGAAAGTAAACATGATGCACATATTTATGTCTGATTGGTCTGGCTGTACAGCCTGGTCTTACAAAATTGTTACAGGCGATCATAACCGATAATTAGGTTTTAAATTTTGGATTATAGACTTTTCTGCATCAATTCACTGGGACGCTCAGATAGAATAGAAACATCATTAATGTTATTAGCCGCACCTTGTGCTTTTCCTTTTATAAAAGTCTAATGATTAGAACTTCAGGACCCTTTAAAATTTAATATTTCCACATGACTGCTATAATGGGAAAAGAAAACAACCTACATTGTTACAACTGTTTTTCTTAACCTCTGTAGAAATAGGCATTTTATAAGTACCTACAATATACAGAATGAGTCATAATTTAATCTTAATGTTAATGACCATATCGTGCAAGATGCTATGCTATTTAGAAGTTGGACAACGGTAGTAAGTTCAGAATTATTCAGAATAACTGAATGTAACAACATTCAGTTCCATCACAGTCAAGCTAAACATTATGTAGTGTAAATGTTTATCTCTTTAAAGTCTGTCTCATTTCTTTAATACTGCTTCTTATTGAATGATGGTCCTAAAAATGTGTTTATATTTTAAATTGCATTTAGATCAAGACATTTGTTAAATCTCAGTCTGTACTGTTAAGTCAGTTAAAAATGAATATGCTTCAGCTCTGTAACTTAAAGACAGGTGGATATGACTTTAAAAAGATTTGGTCAGTGAGAGTGCTGCTGTGTTGTTGTTCTCCTTCCTACTCTTATTCTTCTTTTAACACTACAAGCAGCTGAGATGCATCTCAAGCCTACTGCTGCCCTCCACAGGTAATAATGAGACACACCTATTCATACTGCTCAGTGGAGATCAGAGATTGAGAATTCAAAGTATTTCAGTATCTGTTCTAAAAAAAAAACACCAACAAACACATAGCTTCAGCGCTGTGTTTGTGTTTTTGTTTTGGGAAGAACTTAAGTTTGGGCTCATAATGAGGCATATGATCTAAGATTAGCAGGACAGGAATTTGAAAGACATTTAAGATATGCCTCCTTCATGCCTGACTGTCTGTTTCTCATCTAATGTGATTTATTAAGTTAGAAGACAAATTATGTGTTCTTTTCAAAAGACAGGAATGCAAATTTTGTTTTTTTTAATCCTCATCTTTTTATGTAGAACATTAAAAAAAATATTTCCTGTGCTAAAACGGACAGGAAAGGTCTCACAGCATCTGTTTACTTGATTCTCAACGTGACGCCACCAGCGTTAGATTTCACAGCAGATTAGAGATCTTCAAACCTTTGATAGCCTTCCTCTTCTTTATGGGAAAACTACATGTTTTAATACAACAATCACAGCAAGGCTACACTCATAAACAGTCAGAGGGGTGGGTGGACACAAAGAGACTGAGTGCCATGGAGTCTAGATTCCCTCACAGACTCTGTGCCTTACAAACACACACATACTATACACACACTATGTGATATATCAATATCAGCAAAAGGGCATCAATTTACTAAAGTCTAAACTGTAGAAAAATACCCCACCAAAATTCAAAACCTGCCTGTCAATGGTGTTAATAAATGAATTATCATGACAGAGCAGAGATAAAATACACTTACCAATATCACAAACAAACAAGAAAATCTGAATCATGTGCACACGTTTATCTTGATTTCTAGCTCCTCAGTTTAGTTAATTCATTGGTCTGTGGTCACCTTGCTTATTGACAAATACTAACTTGCCAATCAGAAAGGACTTCCAATGTCATTATTCACATCATGGAACAATGTTAGCAGCGTTAACATAGAAGTTCTGAATTTATTCAGTTTCACTGAAGGAAACAAAATGGCCACAGGTAGATTCAATGGGGATTCCCATTCCTAAGCTTAGCTTCTCACTGTAAATGTGTGTGAGGGCTGCAACTAATGATTATTTTCATTATTGATTAATCTGATGATCATTTTCTCTATCAATTAATTGGTTATTTAGTCATATAATGTCAGTAGAATGTTGACCAAAGCCCAAGATCCCATCCTCAAATATCTTGTTTTGTTCACAACCCAAATATATGCATTTAACTGTCATAAAGGAGTAAAGAAACCAGAAAATATTCACATTTATGTAGCTGAAATCAGAGAATTTTGACTTTTTTTTCAACTACTCAAAACAATAATTTATTATCGATGTCACAATCTTGTCACTTGAAAAACAGGTCTAAACATGTGGAGTACATGGATGTACGTCCTCCACATGTGTGGACCCGTTTTCCATGGAACAATTATTTTCATTATTGATTAATCTGTCAATCATTTTCTCCATTTACTGATATTTGGCCAGTGTTTTAAGTCCACACTGATCTCCTCAAATGTCTTGTTTTATCAACAAGCCCAATCTTTTTGGAGTAGGAGTAAAGAAATCAGAAAATATTCACATTGAAAAAGATGAAATCAGAGAATTTTTATATTTCTTTAAATGAAAAATAGACTTAAAACGATTCACTGATTACTAAAATAGCTGGCGATTCATTCAATAATCCATTAGTAATGGATTTATCAATTAATCGTTGCAGCTCTACAGTATATGACAGGAATATCTACAATCTGAGGTTTTGCACTCATCATTCTTCGCCAAAAAGTGTATTTGCATAACTAAAATAGTATCACAAATATTGCCACATTCAGTGGCCCAAAAAGAACAGTCAGTATGACATAAAAATGACTGAGAAAACCTGAAGCAAAACACAAACATACACTCCCCACTGGCATGTTATTTTTAGTGTGTTCTGCTCTGTAATGAGCAGAACACACTGAGCTCTGTTAATGGAAAAAATCACAAGGGACTTGTGATCCACACCAACTTCATAGAGTTAAAACAACCAGTCAGTGGTTATTCAGACACTGACTAGAGTGAACCTACCTACTGACTGAATGTTCAGTTTAGTCTATCCGCTTCTCCATTGTGTCTTTCGATAAATAAAGACGTCAATAGTCCTTTTTTCATGGCAGCCATATGGATATAAAGCAGTGAGGTTAACACAGGTGTTATTAATGATACTAATTAAGGTCCCGTTCCATTTAGTGTAGCAGAGCATTTTCAGTGAGCTAACATGCACAATAGCAGCACCCTGTTTGACCTGAATGGAAGTGAGCCTTAATTAGTATCATTGGTAACACCTGTGTTTATCCTGCTAGTTCATGTTAAAACGACAGCTGTGAAAAAGGTCTATACCCACTGCAGCCTCATGAGAAATGGAGAATATTACAAAACAGAAAATGTATATGATAAATTTCAACAGCAGTTGAGGGAGCTCCTGCAGCGTTAAAAGAAAACATAAAAGCACATAAGCAGAGACAAAATGCTTGACTGGACTCACCCTATGGTTCCCTCTGTTATTCCATAATCCAGAGGGATGTCAGGTCCGAACGGGGGAGAAGAAGGATCCCAAACTTTGTTGGCTGAGGCAACAATTTTCCTGGCAACTTGCATTTTACTGTACAAAAAACAAATTTCATTCCTACGGCGATAACAAAGCCAAAAGTAATTTGAACTTTTTCACACCCTTCTCTCCATATTCAATACTACTGTTGTATAATTTTAACCAAATGAATAAGTGGTAATTTTCCTGAATACCGAGGCAGCTAATATTAACAACTAGCCGTAGCTACCTGACAAGCTAATAAAACTAAGCTAGTTAACAGAAACAAATGAGGCGAATTACCAAAAATTGTAACTACATTAACATATTAAATATATAATAATATATATCATTAAGGTTAAATTTACCGTTACCAAAGCAAACTTAATAGATATATTAACCATTGACAAGCCTGTCACACGCTATGCAAGAAAATGAGTGAAAAAGCAGTTGAAAACCTGAAAATTTATCTCATGTCGTTAACAGGTAGCATCAATCTGACGGGCATATAATACAAAGAGCCTTGCCAGAAAGATGTCCGGGTAGGTACCATTACTGTAGGTGCAACTACTGCAGTGAAACGCAATGGATTATGGGAGAGTAGGAGTTAAATGCTCAACATAAAAACAAATAGCAATCTAGTTTGTAAACGCGGTAGTTAGGATTATACTGACATTTTGAGGCCAAAATAAATGAAGTCATTCTCATCAAATATCCTGACTTCCTTCAGGTCTACCAAACCACATTTTCAAGGTTAAAGCCACAGAGTGATTTTCATCCCGAAGCTTTACTGAGTATGGACTTTTCCAGGTCAGCCATATTGATAGGAATATAATCGGGCAAACACAGATGTTACACATTATATTAAGGTCCCATTCCATTTAGTGTGGTAGAACCTTTCCAGTGAGCCAACATGCACTATTCATAGTTTTCAAATTAATATTTTTAATCATGCATCAGGATAGAGGTTAGTCCTTATATAATATACAGCATTAGTTCTCTAAGAATCTTAGAAAGAGAAATACCCCCAACCAAACTGATATCAAATTGAGTTGAATCTTGAGTCAGATCGAATTGGGACCTTGTAAATCGAACTGTATTGATTTGGGAAATCTGAATCAATACCCAGCCCGAAAAATAATAAAAAGAAGAAGAAGAAGGAAAAAAGAAGAATTTTTTAAATCATATTTGATACGTTGAGCAGTTGTGAAAATTAATTGATTTTCAATCATTTAGATTAAAAAAAAAAACAAGCAATACCACATTTCAGTTGCTTTGGTTCTCTTTGATTGAACAGGAACCTTTTTATTTCCCCTTGTGGTCACTAAAAAATTAAAAAAAAAGATTTTATAGGGAAATACTTCCAAAGTTAGGATCCTTTCATCCCAGAACAACGCTGAACAAATTCGTTGCTTTTATTTCCAGTTGAAGTTTAAGAGTTTAAGTTTTGAAATTTTATTGCTGGTTTTTATGGCTCTATATCATCTGGCACCTCAGTATCTCTCGGACATGTTTGTGAGCTATGAACCAGTTTAGACCCTTCAGGTCGTCTGGTTATTCCACTCCTCTCCACAAAAACTGCCTTTAGTTTTTATGCTCCAAGCTGTTGGAACATGCTACCCGACCATGTCAGCTGTGCAACAACACTATTGTATTTTAAAATACCTTTTAAAAAATGATAGTCCTTCCTTTTTAGCCGTGCCTTTCAGTAGTCTGGTTGGTGGGTCTTAATTTAAATTTTATTGTAGTGATACACATATCTTTTACTTCACATGCTTTTATATTTTTATTTGTCGACTGTTGGTTTTAATTAGTTACTTTATCTTAATATATTTTATCTTTTCTTCCTTTTAAATGGTTTTAATTCTCAGTCTTACTATTATGGGGCATGCTTGATTTTGGCTCAAATCTCAAATCAACATGTTGGCCGGGTCACAAACGTTCTCATTCTTCAGTTAAACAGTACACGATAATATGTTTCTGAAAACATTTTAGGTGAGAAATAGGTGATGTAGTAACAGCGTCTTGTTTCATGTTTGATCAGTTTGATCGGTCTTTTGTGAGTCTGCCACGTTGTGTTAGATGGACATCATTTGCATAAAGTGGAGGTCTAGTTGTGATTATGCAAATTCAGATACGCCGAACGGTCTGTCAGCTCGCCATGCTGCACCCATCGCGGCCGGATCTACTCCTCTCCACAGAAAATGAATTGGATCCGTCGACTTGATGTATGTCAACGCATTTGGTGTCTGAAACATTACCTCTTATCAACTGCAGCGAACCAGCTGAGTTTGGTTTGAAAAGGCACCAGAATTATTCCTAGTCATGACAACTCTTCATAACTTTTGATTTTGATTCCAAAACTTTCACCAAAAACACACACTACTCCCTGATTATCCCTGACTTAGAAATCAGGCAATAATTGGCTTTTTTCCATCTTTCTGTGAGCAGCCGTGATCTGATTTTATGCTGCGTTCTACATGAGTCTGTGAGCAGCAGGGCACAGTGTAAGGAGCTGGTTACCTCGCCTCACTACTCACTGATCCACTGTCTAAAAATACAAAAAAATATGACCATTATCATGTTTTGTCATCAGTGCTAAGCTAACTGACAGAGACACTGCATTTCCTGTGAACTCTTCATGATAAAAGTTAACTCATGTTTTGCCAGATAAAAGCTTTCAGTATGAAGCTGCAGCTGTAGTAAATGTTCAGTTTGCACATCCCGTTAGCTATCATCTGATTATATGCAGATATCTGTAGTGATTATATTAGCAGAAACTTAATACAGACGTTATTTCTGCGAATGTCACCACAGGCACCCAGTTTGTGATACTGCACATATAGAAATATTGCAATACTTTAAACACTAAGTCACCATTGAGTTATCTCATTCAGCAATAGATTGTGACTGGGACTGGAGGAAGTCTTGCATCAGTTTCACGACCGAGTCACCAAGGACCTGAAGCTGGCAAAGAGGCTGCAGGCCGAAAAGGAGGCCCTGGAGCAGGACGTGGAGATGGAGAAAAGAGCTGGAGGACTTAAAGAGTCAGCTGGAGGAGAAGACCACCTCCAACCTCGAGCTGGCCTCCCAGCTGAAAGCTCAGGAAAAGACCGATCAGGAGCTGCAGAGGACTCTGGAGGTGCTGAGCTAGCACATGTCTGAGCAGACTCTAGAGACCGATGCTCCTGAAAGGGTTCAGGAGATGACAGGCGTCATTCGGCAACCATCAAACTATAGTCAGGAGACCGCCGATAACGTCCAAGATACACCAGCTGACATCCCTGAAATGCCAAATGCCATTCAGGAGACACTAAACGACGTCCCTGGAATGCCAAAAGATGTTCAGGAGATGCCAAACGATGTCCCTGATATGGCTAATGACGAACATCAAACGATGTTCAGGAGACTCGAACCAACATCCAGGAGACTCAAAATGACAATCAGGAGACTCCAAACAACAACGAGAAGACTCCAAACAACCTCCAGGAGACTCCAGATGAAATCCAGGAGGCTTCAAACGTTGTCCAGGAAACACCAGACAAGGTCCAGGAAACACCAGACAAGGTCCAGGAATGACCACCAAGACCGTCTCCGTGGAGACGATTCAAGAAGGCACTCACTCCCAAACATCGCCGCCAATACAAGGACAGGAAGGAGAAGCAGGCGCAGGAGTGAGACAGAAACACACAGGGACCAAGACAAACAAAATTAACACGGCCAAAAATGACTCTAATCCTACCCTTACCCCTAACCCCTAACCCTAAAGAAAAGCCCTAAAAGACACACAAACACCTACATGTGTCTGTTACTTTCAGTCGTACGGGCAGCGCGGAGGTTCAGTATTAAGTCCTGACAGACAGAAGCCAGCTGGTCTCTTTCTGTCAGGACTTGCTACTTTTCCTCCAGGGTTTACTGCGGGTACTCCGGTTTCCCCAACAAACAAACTATTTCAAAATTCTGAAAAACTCTAAAACAATAAATTCTTGAAAAATCTCTCTCTCTCTCTCTCTCTCTCTCTCTCTCTCTCCCTCACTCCCTCACTCACTCACTCACTCACTCACTCACACACACACACACACACACACACACACACACACACACACATACACACCTCTCTCAT